>JAMWET010006340.1:655000-692500 GCA_024036415.1 Prochilodus magdalenae | reverse complement strand
CCATGCTGGAATAAGTCCAGGAAGAACAATGCCTAGCTGCAGTTGTTCTAGGCTTTCTCTGCCATAAGCCACAGTTATAAGTAAAAGCCCACACTGGAGCAAAGCAAGGCCTTAAAGGAGAGGACTGCTAGGTTACGGGTGATTGGCATTGATGGGTTCAGTCAATAAAGGTAATAACAGTTTCCTCTGTGGGTTAGTTCTCCAGCAGCAAGCAACAGCATCCATGCACTCTTATCAGGCCATGGACTCAGCAGGAAGTAGCAGAAAGCCAGGCTTATCTGTGTTTTGGTCTGGGCCCTTTGAGGATGGGAGGGAAGGGAGGGGGGGTTGTGGTTGGAGGTGATGGGAGGCTTTAGTTTTAGGTCATGCTGTTTTGAGAGGGGAGGGGAAGCAGAGAAACATGACCCAGGAGAATGAGGGTACTAATGCAGTCAGGGTGGAGGGTATTTTGAGGGGAAGAAAGTGTTTGCAAAAGAGAACTTCTGCTAATCCTGTAGAGGCAACTGGACTCAAACCTGCATGTAGTGCTGGAAGACGTATACACCGGGTTTAGTGACTTTTAGGTGTAGTAGTACTGAAACAGATTGCACAAATGTACTTCACTGCTTTAGACATTTAGAAGGACAGAACATTACATATATAACTGATAAACATTATACTTATAAGAGATATAAAGCTAAATCAATTTCCTGAATCCCGAATCCTAATCTGAAAAAGAAAACCCCAGCAAAACAATTAGATAACCAAATCAATTTACATTTGTTTTAGGAATTCATGAATTATAGAAAATGGGTTATTTAAATCATTACTGGTTGCTCGTGAAGCTTAGGAAGCAACTAGGAATTAATTACTAGGGTAGCCCATACCTAGTGTTGTGCTAAAATATACGGACCGATTACAAAATGTATTTTCTGGCCTAACTATCCAATATTTTATAGTAGTGCATTTTACTTGATCACTAGGCTGTCCAGCAATCTCTGAACTGGAGCCTTTGGGGTTAACCCCTTACAGAAGAGCACTCTCTTTAACATATCATTACTGTCCAAAGAAAACCATGTATCTTCATTTGTATTGATTTTTATTTTTATGCATCATTTGAACACAGAAGCTGCTGTTTATATATATCATGATGAATGAACCAACAAAAACGGCCCGATTTGCTTGGAAAATAGGGCTGGTTCCACTGACTTGCATTAAAATGGAATTAGATTTTTGCCAGCTCCTATAAAGTTATTAACAACATATTAAAGAATAAAGAAAATATGGTGCCTCTATCAGCTACATTAGCTTCATGGTTGAAAATTTTTATCACAACCTGAATTACGTTCTAGAACATAGCTAGCAGCTCATGTCACAAGCTAATCACAGAAGCTTAAGAAACCCAACATTAGGCTCTCTTAGAAAAAAGGTAACACCCTACACACTAATGTTAGCTTTTTTCATATAGCAGCCTATATATTTACCATCTAGCTAGCTAGATAACATTGGTTCCTGTGATAGATTAGGGGCTATTAGCTGACCCCCGAACCAAACTAAAATCAAAGGGGCCTTTGTAGCACATGCCCAAAAATTGTGGAATAATCTCCCTGCTTACATCAGGTTTTCAGCCTCCGTTCATTAAAATACTTATTTTTATTATCTTGTTTTAAGTACTTAGTTGGTGATATATATATACATATATACATATAGATAGATAGATAGATAGATAGATAGATAGATAGATAGATAGATAGATAAATAGATAGATAGATAGATAGATAGATATGTCCATCTAGGCATATCTATCAAAATGTGATGTTATGATGATATCACAATTGAAGCGATTAAATTTGGTTTAACTTTAGCAGTTATAGGTTACTACAAAAACAAAACAACAATTATTAGTTTTATTAATATTATTTTTCTCCAAAGACACCAAGTGTTGCTCTGACAACTTTAACGTACCCTTGTGCCTGTTCTTGCTGCACAGTGGTACATCTGAGGGCCTGCAGTGCCACTGGGCCACACAGAAGTGGGACTAGCTGCCAGTGAAACTGGTCGTTGATCGGTTTCTGCGGTTGTCCATCTTGGATAGTCGAGTATTCTGTGGTTGTACTCTACTGCCGAGTCCTCATTTTGATTTTATACACATATTTACACAACAGGACTTTATCTTCTAAACTAAGAAGCGCTGCGTCACAGTCTGCAAACTGGAATGTTTCCATGCCATTATGTTCTCATTAATAAAATGCTTAGAGCTGGTTATAGGCAGTATTTGTTATTATAGCAAGCTCATTGACACAACATGGAGTAAACCTGAAATCACTAAGAGATATTAAGAGCCCCTGTGGAGACAGCCAAGAGACTAATCATAGGTGAAGGCCAGATCTAGCGTGAGCTGTCAACTGTTAATATGAAGAGATTTGCTCAGTACTATTTAAGAAAGTTGGTTGTGAAGTGAATAAAATATTTCTGTACTTTTAAAGTGTGTGAATAGCCTAAAGCCAACGGTGAGGTGAAACTCAGTAGCTTAGTTCAGAGTCTGTTGATACAATGTCTTCTCCGTAAGGGTCAGAGGTCAGCATGCGAAACCATCTCATGTGTGCTAGGAATAATGAATAGACCAGAAACTCCATGTGCATAAGACAATAAAGACTGGTTTACTGAGCTTTTGATGTCTGTAGCTTTGCACTACAAGCATCCTCTCACATCCACCGGTCACGCTTCATGGTAGGAAGGAAGCCAGGAGCCAGAGAACTGCAGTGTGGCTAGACATGCTAATGCATATACATACACAGTGTGCTTATATATATGCAGAAATAGCATGCACCAGTGAGATTTTATGCATTACACAAAACAGTATATTTGGATGACACAACCACAAGAAAGCTCTGGATAGCACACATTAAATTAAATGGGATCAAATGTTCAAAGGCTAAATGTGGTCTCAGAGCGAAGGATGTAAAGCAACTTCAGTAAGCAAACTGGAGGAAGATTTGTTCACAACTGGCGTTTATCCATGTCTATAGAACATGCCTTAGGGGCGCTGCAGTCTGGGGGGGGTCGTATTTTGAACTGAATAATTGATTTGCTGGTTTAATATGCCATTCTGCAGTTACAAGCTTCAAGAATACATCCTTCCATTCTTTTCAGGCGTTCACATTTACTATACTTCACATGCGGTTTTCACGTATACACTTGAATATAAATAAATACACTCAGGTTCTTCACAAATTAACATGACCATGACCGTGAATTCATTGTGGCTGTGATGAGTAAGAATTTTAATAAGTGTTGCTCCTGTAGACATTCTGTATCAGAGTTACACAGAGAATGAACTTGTGCTGTTTCCGACTGCCAGGAAGCGAGTGTGTCATTGGAACCCTCCCTAACGCCTTACGTTCCTTGGGGTCTTGATGAAATGTCTGTAACATGCTTTGGTCAAAATATTGCAGGGCTCAAGCACCACAGCTGCCCTCTTCCCCTCTAAATAGCCTAGTTCAGAACGGCCAGTTTGAGTGCCTGTTCTTTTATATGGTAATGAGGCGCCGCTCACCCCACCCCTTTCCAGTCCTCCACAGAGAGTATCCTGACGTCAGTACACATTCTCTCTTTTCACTGTCATGTTATTTGTGCATTGATATGATGAAGTTCATCTTACTGACATTCCACAAACAAACTAATAGTGTTAACTGTATAGTAGGTCCTGCAATGGGTGGCAGCATAAACAATCTCCCCTAATACATTACCGCCGCTATTAGCATTAGCTAGTGCTAAACAGCCAAAGAAACTAAAATTAAAAAACAAAAAAAAAATTAAATAATTTACATTTCCATTATATTGTATTGATCCATCTTTGAGAAAATGTTTTGTTACCATTCCTGCATTGTAGTGCTCCAGGGTGGCGGGCAGGAGGCTAAAGTCAGCTCCTTAGCCACCAGGTTGCTGTTTGTATTTTCTTGTTCCACCTTAAAAGGCGTAGCAGTGAACAGCAGTTCCCTGAGATGACAGAATGTATCTGCTGTACCATATATGGTGGAATAGAAAACTCTAGTGAGAAGCTAACTTTACCAAAATGGTTAACACACGTACAGGCCTTTTCCTACTGTGGGCTAGTGGAAACCCTGGGTGGAGGCAGTCAAACGGGGGTGGCATTATCCTAATCCCCACCGATGTAGGAAGGGAAGCCAAATCAGAATGGCTTGTCAAATCTTATGTTTTCTGATCTAGGCAACCCACAAAAAACTGACTGGGTTGTCTAATTTTACAGTGTGTGGGTTGCTATACATACATGCTCGAATGTATCAAACACAAGACTTGAGTATTTCATAACATATTCTCTTTAAGAATTTGTTAATATCAGCCTGGACCACATCCTGACCAACCAGAGGTCCAAGGTCCACATCCAAAAGAAGCAAAAGAAGACTGTCTGATTCTGGAGGTTAGGAAAAGGTTGAAAAAGAATTTGGGCACACAAATCAACATAATAATATTTAGATATAATATATATACATTTACAGGGGTTGGACAATGAAACTGAAACCCCTGTCATTTTAGTGTGGGAGGTCTCATTGCTAAATTGGACCAGCCTGGTGGCCAATCTTCATTAATTGCACATTGCACCAGTAAGAGCAGAGTGTGAAGGTTCAGTTAGCAGGTAAGAGCACAGTTCTGCTCCAAATACTGCAAGGCACACAACATCATGGGTGACATACCAGAGTTCAAAAGAGGACCAATTGTGGGTGCACGTCTTGCTGGCGCATCTGTGAGCAAGACAGCAAGTCTTTGTGATGTATCAAGAGCCACGGTATCCAGGGTAATGTCAGCATACCACCAAGAAGGACGAACCTCCACCAGCATCACGTAGTGACCTGGCCACTATTCTGCAAGAAGAATGGCTTAAAATCCCTCTGACCACTGTGCAGGACGCAGTATATGTCATTCCCAAGACGAACTGACGCTGTATTGGCTGCAAAAGGAGGCCCTACACCATACTAATAAATGATTGTGGTCTAAAACCAGGTGTTTCAGTTTCATTGTCCAACCGCTGTATATATTGGGAAAATATAGACTAAGGCCACATTAATTAACCCTACAGGGGCAATATGTATTTTGATTTAAATCAAGTGATAACAAAATCAGAACAGCGAACATCTGTTTCCCACTGACTGCATGCTGTAATTTAGAATTTAGAAATGTAAGAAAAAGATGGAAGTGCCTTCAGTGCAAAAGTAACCTGAAATTCCAAAGGAGTGAGACACTGAAGCTTTGCATCAGAATAATTCAGTGGTGCTAAACAAACTATCTCTAAAATATTAATGCCATCTGCAAAAAGAGCTTTAGATTTTTGACATGGCTCTTTGTAAATATGCCAGCTAGAGTCTTGTGGTCTCTGTAGCTGTGGTCTCCTGAAAGCCCTTTTGGCTAGCATATAAAGTTAACCTGGTAATGAGAATATAGCATAATCAGTGATCAACTCCACTGATCTCAATTTAGCACGGGGCAGGCCCGCTGAGCAGGCCATTCCAAAGTTCTAATGATTCAAGAGCAAGTTCCACCAAGCAAATGCAGCATGACTGTAAAGCATTCTGGATTAATGTACGCAGCCACTCCCGTGCTTTGTTGGATTACCTCTAAATACGAATTCGGAGTAAGGAGAGGGCTAATCCCAAACACACAGCAACCGTTTTACATTCACTTCGCCGTCTTCTAATTTGTGCTTAAGAGGAAACAACTGCATTGCACAATTCATTACAGCTCCAAACACCTTTTTAATTTCTCAAATCAAAGCCAAATTGCATGGAGCCTATTCACGGCATTAACAGGTCTGAACGCCTGCTGAGCATAACCACACAAGCGTGCCAGTTCCCGGTTCTGGAGACAACGGCATAAGGTTTGGCCTGCAAATCCAGCATGCAGAGATCTGCTTGGGTTTTAGTCAATGCTGCAGACAGCCTTACAGACATCCTCATACCAGACCGCCATCTGTGTGTGTATGGAGCAGATAGGTAGACACATGCTTTCTGCAGTATGAGTGTCAATAATCTGCTTTGCTTGTTATTTGCTGTCAGCCTGATAGTCTTTTGAGGCACCACAGAGAGCGGCTAATAAAGCCACAGCAGAAATGCAGTCAATGTGGGTGGGAGGGGTAGGAGGGCACCCAGCTGAGGGATGAACTCCTGTAGACACTGCCAAATCAGCTTAATTCACATCCCTAACAAGTTGCACATGTGCTCATATCAAAGGCTTCCATAACATTCATGCATGAATTCTGGCTGGTAATCAAGTTAGATGGTGGGGTGAGGAACACTGCTGTCAATAGCTGTCTCTGTTCTAGCACACTGTTGGTGTTGGTGTAAGGTTTGGTTCTTGCTCAACTCACTGAAACCTCTCAAGCTTCTAAGTAAGGGGAAACTGACCAACAACTAGCTAACACTGGTCAGCAATTAATCTTTAACCAGCAAGCCTAAAATCAAGGACGTGATCCAATAAAATATGAGTTTCAAAATGGATACTTACAGTCAGGGGAATGCTGGAATCATTGTTAAGGCCAGGAATGTAGATCCAACCCAGGCAGCACACATATAAAACACACACGCTTATAATGTACAAATAGTATACAATTATTTTAATGCTTTTCAGATGGATCCAGAATGATAAACAGAGTTGAGATTATTTTAATTTGCGGATTATTTGATAACTTGTAAAAGCTATAAAACATCAATGACTTAAACACTTATGATCAAAAGAATATAGCTGGTCACATATAGCTCTGGAAATAAATAAGAAGCTACTCCTGTTTCTGCTTAAATCAACATCTCCATGTGTACAACGGGTTCTTAGTGAGAACCCAAGTGAGGTTGGGTTCTAGCTTTACTGGCAGATACAGTGAGCGTCTGGTTCACAAGAAGAAGGTCAAGCAGCAAACACACAGGACAACACAGCTACAGACTGGCAGAGGGCCAAAACCCCTCTCTACCGACTGTGATGAGTGCCACCTCATTCGAATATCACTTAACTTCCATAAGATGACCTCAAGTGACCTACAGAAAGACAGGCGTGTGGTGGTGAAATGCACAGGGAGCATGGTTCAGAAAACAGGCTTCTGGAGGCGTCATTAGTGATTTTCTAAATAAACAGAACTAATATATTTAATCTGGAATTTAGGAGACATGTTTCCAGTGGCGTATAGAATTAAACAGAACTGCTCGTTTTGGTCAAACACAAACCCAGAAACTGTTAAACTGGAGAAACTGATCATTTCGAGGTGGCCTCTTAAGTTTTTCCAGAGCTGTAGTTACACTTAGAAGGTATGAACACAAATGAGACTTGGTGGGTAGGTTTGACATTGTGAAACATGCACATGATTCAAGTTTCACACTCAGCCACCATGTGACACAAAAATAAGCAAGGGTATGCATTGTCACTGTACGTGACTGACTCAGCAGCCACAACTGTGGACATTTAGCGAACGTGATGAACATGATATCGTCCTGTTACTGCCAGCATCATTGACAGATGGCTGCACAATGCAGGACTATGGTATAGCATATAGTAAATGTTGATCAAATCCCAAGCCAGTGTATGTACAGTACTGTTTAATAATTTAAGTTATTGCTGAATTAAAAAACTAACCATAAGGTATTTTCAGAATTTGGCAAATGTGCTTATCCAGAGCGACTTACATTTACACAGGTAAGAAAAGGCAGTGTTGGAAATCTTGCCCAAAAACTTATTGGTGTTATGCAGGGTACTTGCCCAGACAAGGGACCAAACTCCAATCTACAGGATGGAGGACAGAGGTGTTACCCACTACATTCTATCAACCATCGATGCCAAATACCACTTCTGGTACTCCTCATGATCAGGCCTGGCCTGGTTGCAGTTCTGTGATCTGAAACAGTTCTGGTTCTGTTTTAATGCACCAGGACATTGAAAAACATTCTTCACATAGACTTTTAAATGTATATTGTTAAGCATGTATATGAAGTAAATGTCCCAAAACGTTTTAAACATGTCCTAGAATAAACTGTTTCTCTATTCAGGTCCATTAGGATTAAAAAACATTAAGGTTTTTCTTAGTGACGAGAATTGGGTTAATGGTTACCATTAGTCACCACTAGTTTCCTGTAGGATGTCTTTAGTTCCCATCAAGAAACCATCAAATGCATCTGAAATCAGCCTGAAGACATTAGAACCCTTTACACTGTGATATCAACTCATAAGAAAAACACAAAATCCTTTCATGTATTTCTATAAGCATTGTTTATTTAAAGCGAGTCCAATAAGGAGTTATAAATGCTATTGTCTAGGGCATTTTTTGCATTTGGCCAACTGACAGGCATTATAGCATTAGGAAATCTCCTGGTGGACCTTAATTTGGTTCTGAGATCTGATTGGCTGAGTTGTGTGATATATGCACACATAAAGTGCACTGCCGATTTGAACAAACCACTTTTTAATCCATACCATTGGTCAGTGATCCTTCTGGATGGTTAACAGTTAATCGTGTGCACCCATAGCCATAAAAATATTATACATTTTTTACTGTTATATGAATAAACATGTTTGGATTTATTAATGATGCTATCACAGACCCATGGTTATTCAGCATATGACTCTAGGTATTTACATGTCCTGTGCATCAGATGAAAACATTTAATGAGCATTTGATCTTTCTAGCTCCTTTGAAAAAAAAAAAAAATCAGACACTCTGTCAGTCGCCTTCATCATAATTAGCTGTTGCAGCACCCTTAGCTTCCTGCGCTAATCAAGCACCAGAGCAGCCACTGGATTGACTTTTAAATCACAGCCCTGAGCCGCAGAGCCTGAACAACCTCCAGATCAGTGGAGAGAAGAGACACATAATGGGCCTTGTCACGGTCGATATGCAGTGTGAACATATGGCCAAAAAGCATTAGCTCAAAAACGAATGTGAGCAGAAAGCTAACCTGCTGGTCAAAGCAGCAAAAGCCCTTAGCGCATTTATAACAATCCTGCAAACAGTACACCGCTGAAACATGTAGACATAAACAGGCCTTTGCTTTATCAAAGCAAATAGGTCATTCAAATACAGTCATTATAGGAATGACTGGCTGCGTGGACGAACAAAAAGCACAGGAAAAGTGAGGGGCACTCTCAGAGGGCCTTTTCAGTCATTTGAACTGTAACACACATCCATGAACAGGGAATGGATAATCAAAGCCATATATCGTGGCAGCCCTCCAGAAAGTGACTTTTCCTTCAGTAGATTAACATGTGTGGTAAACGAGAGCACTGGAAAGCAGTTATATCCCTATAGAACGCTCTCCTAGCCAGCTTAGCCCAAAGCTGTGCATCATGATTATGCTTTCAGCTGCCTTTTTAGGTCAATTTGGATCTGGTAAGCATAGAATAGTTAGAAGTGGGGATTTATATAAATGATCTGAAGGTCATGCAACTTCATTATTTAAAAAAAAAAAATAAAAAAACTACATATAGTTAGAGTCATCTTGGAATGACCTTTTGACATTTTAGCTGCCCTCTGATGCTACACCTTTCCTAAGCTTATTGGAAGCCTTGACTCCTTTTACAAGCTTGCTTGAAAAAAAAGGTAGAAGGTTTTACAACATGCACGTCTAGATTTTATTCCTGCCATCACTGAAAGCTGAGAGGCCCTTGGAATGGAACAGCTGCACTACGCTTGAGCGTACTGCTTCTGAATGCAAGGCTGAATGGCTGTGCAGGGAGAGGGGGCTTAACTCATCCTCCACAGGGGGAGCAGCTTGACCAATCACAGTGGCCACTCAAGACTGCGCGAGATTTGATTTTCTTCTCCTTTCCCAGGAAAAACTAGCCCTGCTGGTTAAGGAGAGGAAAAACATGGACTAAAGTGTCAGATAACTCCCGCACAGGAGCCAATGCAAGATGTAGCATGATGGCCAGCTTTTGCACTCCATCAACTGGCTGTTCCTGGATTCACACAAATAATAAAAACAGACATCCGTTATCAGTTCCAGCTGATTTATTTGCCAAGATACAGACTTCAGCATGACGACATGTAACGCATTTCCTTTGCTACAAAACGCAGATGGTCCATTTCAAAGAGTATATTGCACAAAAATAATGAAAAACAAAAAAAATGTGCCATTAAGATGGTAGAAATTAAACAAAACAAAAAAAAGCAAAACAAAATTGAGTTTCACACCTGCTATTTGGGACCCATTCACACTGATACATAAACTCCTAGCTTTACTATATTACAGAACATATACAATCTTGAATCTAGTACCAGCAATGAGGTCTATAGTTCCCCAATTCCATTGTACATCTCTATATAAACGCATGGTCAGATCTACAACTGTACACAGCCTAGACTGAAATAACAACAAGGCATTTAGATGCAAGATGATCATTGTTTTTTAACCCTTGCATGCTTGAACCAATGAAACCGGGTAGAAGTGCCTGAAGAAACCTCACTGAGAGCACAGTAAGAACATTCCCTTTAACTGTACAAAAATAAGCCAGAAAATATTTCACTTCTTTTTTTAAAAAGATGAGGTATGTTGGTTATGTATCAAAAAATGCTTCCTGCCATACCTGTGTTCTACAACAGTTTGCTTTTTTTAATCTCCACACCTGGAGGGAAACGGAACCGGTTAGAAAACAAACAGTTGTGGAGTACAGAAATCACATAAAACCTCGGAGAGAGAGTTACATCCTGAACAGTGTTTCAGATTTTGCCTCCTTTTTTCAGACCAGCAGCCGCCTTTCAGCTCCCTGTAGAGAAGATGTGGTGGGACGTGAATGCATAGTTCAGCTTTTACACTTTGCCGTCCACCTCATGTTAGCAGTTTCACTGCGGCCCCTCACAGAAAGAAAGGAAAAAATAACACCCATAAAACCCTGTCATGGCGACAAATGTCACTTTTTTGCGATGAAACCTTCCTCAAAACGCTTCTGGTTTCGGTTCCTCTCCCTACACCGGTAGAGGACGAGGCCAAAGGGGCGAGTCCTTAAAAAAGAGAGACCTGAAGATGCGAGTCGTGTTCCCGGCTAGCGGAGCGGGGCTAGCCTAGCCTAGCTTAGCCTAGCAAGTGAACACCAAGTCAGAAAAGTTCGCCTCCAGCCAGTCGCCGGCGATCATCTCGCTCAGCTCTGGGGTGCAGTAGTCCGGGAACTCAAAGTGAGAGCCGAGGCTGCCCTCGCTGAACGAGTCCAAATCCTTATCCACCAGAGAAAGGCAAAGGTTTCCCGAACCGCTGCCCAGCTCGGCTCCGTGAGTGCCAGCGGCCAAGTTCAAACTAAAGTCGACCAGCAGGTCGTCCGCGTCGTCGCCCGAGCTGGAGGAGGTGGAGAAGGAGCGGAAAGAGGAGGCTGGTGAAGACGAGGCAGATGACGACGATGAGGAGGATGAGGATGAGGGGAGATAGTGAGACGAGCTCTGCTTCGTGATGTTCTTGAAACTGTAGAAAAGTCTGCCGCCGTGCCTAGACTCCTCGTACATGCTCGCTCCCTCTGGCTCCGCGGCGGAGCTCAGCGTGGGACTCGCCGGCACTTTGGCCACGCCGTACGGCCTCAGCCTCTGCTGCTCGTGCTCCTCCTCGTCCTCTTCCAGTTTAATCCGAGTGGGCAGCTCATCCTCGTAGTCGTCGTCCTCATCGTCGTCGTCATCATCATCGTCGTCTTCGTCGTCCGTGAGCTCTCTTTTAACGGACTTAGACACTTTTAAGTTCGTGAATACATAGTTGTACCTCACGTCTTGGTGGTGATGAGAGCTCTTCGTGGTGGCGGTAACGCCGATGCCGCTGGGCTTGCTGGGTTTAACTTTCGTGCACTTCTTTGCCGGCGCCTTGACCGCCGCTTTGCTGCCGCTCTTCTCCGGTGAGAGCCCAGCCGGTTTGGAAGAGTTGTCAAGCTTTGGCTTCTTCTTGGGTCTGTACTTGTAGTCGGGGTAATCTGCCATGTGCTGCAGCCGTAACCGCTCCGCTTCCCTGATGAAGGGGATCTTCTCGCTGTCCTTCAGCATTTTCCATCGCTTTCCCAGCCGTTTGGAGATTTCAGCGTTGTGCATGTCCGGCGACTGCTCCATGATCTTTCTCCTCTCGATCTTGGACCAGACCATAAACGCGTTCATGGGTCGCTTAATGTGTCCGCTCGCCGTCTTGCACCAGTCCGGCTTTGGAGGCACCGGGCTGCACGCCGTCAGTTCTGCCTCCTCCGTGTCCGTAGCCTCCCGGGACATGCTGCTCTCCGTCTGCTGCACCATGCCTTGTTTCACAGTTTCTGCAGTTCAACTTCTGTACTCTCGCTGTGCTCGCAGTGATTTCTTGTTTTCTGGCGTGCTTCTGTTTTTCCTCTCTTACAGCCTTAAAGCTCAGTCAAAACCTCTTTGCAAAGTTCCTGGCTGCCTTCTTAACTACTTCTCGGGGCTTTTTTTCATACCGGCTACGTCACTCGTAATTATCCAATCACGGGCCGCCGCTCCGCCCAGAACGCTTCAGACATTCCTTCGCGTTTATTTCAGACAGTTGATTGGTGGTTGGAGTAGGTGGGCGGGGCCTTCATGCCGTCTTGGTCTAGACTCGGCGTGTAAGACACGCAGAGGCACAACTAACCGAACGCCTTCTTGTCAAGAAGGTATATACCAGTTCATTACACAATATGATCCGGTTAAGAGAGTTTTAAATTAGCTAATATTCCCTGTATCCTGTGTGGAATTACTGTTCCGTGTATTCTGTGTTTCCTTTTTGAGAAAGTCTTTAGTTATGTCCAATGCTTGTGGCTTAAAAAACTGATGGTGGCGCTTGAGCACTACGTCTGGTCACTGCATAGTGTATGTTCATCTGTTGTAGCCCATTAGAGTGTCCTTGACATTATACCACCCAAACAAATGTATGCCTTCCCTAAAAAGTATAGCAATGGTGCAGCCTGATGGTATGTGGGAAATCTCAGAAGGACCATAATTGGCAAACAAAACTCAGTTTACATATTTGTGCAAACAGATTTCTGCTGTTCTCCTTCAGTGCTGTGTTTACAGTGTTGGAGAGGGAAGGCAGAGTGAGTTTGCTGTGTCAAGGAGGAGAGCAGTCTCTCTCCCTGCAGGCCACCCCAGCATCAGTGCTGGCTGTCTGCCAGGCTTCCACTGATAAGCAGCTTCTCCCTGCTCCCTCTCTCTCTCTCTCTGTGTGTCCCCTAGAGGGCAATCATTTACTCCTTTGAATTTGCAGTGCCCAGCCCCCGCCGCTACAGCACTGCCTCTCCCCTCCTGTTTCAGTCTCATGTGGTGACACATTAGAAATGCAGCGAGAGGATCCTGCCCTGCCTCTCCCCCTCTCACCCCCCGGGCAGTGCACGGGCACTTTTGCACTGAGATATTGAGATATAGCTTCAGATTAATTTCCACCGGCAGCGGCACACTGTGGTCTGCCAACGGTGCGACTCACTGCTGAGGTGGCTAAAGATCAGCTGCTTCCGAGAGGCCGCCTACCAGGCTCAAGTATGATTTGAACAGCTATGCTCATACATTTGGTTAGCACGTCTGGCTTCTTGGGATTACATGGTCTCAGTTGCCTGCTTGTGTTTTTATTATTTTACTGAATTCATGAGAATGTCATGTGGAAACATAGTAATACTGCCACATGCATTATTGTGCACACTTTAGGACCAGCATATTTAGATGGGTATGGGGGGCTTTGGGGGCTACAGCCCAACGCCTTTTAAGAATTCTCATTGTCACATTAAGTGGCTCCTGCTGCAACCCCTTCCCCCATCAATAATAGCCTACTCCTCTGAGCAGTGGTGCGTTACAGTAAATTAGATGGAGCTTTTATAATGGGCAAAACGGGCCAATCAGAGAGGCAAGGCAGAGAGTGAGAAAGAAAGCCTCAGAAAGGGTGTGAGAGAGAAAATAAAAGAGAGAAAGAAACACAGATAAAGGGAGAGCTTGAAAGAGAGACAGGTAAACAGATAGGAGAAGGCAGTAAGGCTGGAGGAAGTGAGGCTGAGTTTGGGAGCGCAGTACAGCAAATGAAACGACAGAGTAAGAGAAAGAAGTAGAGAGAGGTGAGAAAGGGAAAAGTGAGTGTGAGAGCAGTAAAGCAAGAGATAGCAGAAGAAAGAGAGGAGACATTAAAAGAGAGGCACAGAGGGAGAGCTGAGAGAGGGCAATAAAGTGAGAAAAAAAGAAGCAAGAGAGAGAAAGAGAGACACTGGGAGACAGTAAGAGAGAGAGAGAGAGTGCTCCAGATGGGAATGACTCATCCTGGCTGTCTCTTATCGTTCCAAGACTGGGAGCTGCCCCCCCCTCCCCACCTCAACACAGAAGGAAGGGATCGATAGGCAGCCCTGACTAGCTGCTATCTGATATTGAAGATGCTGGAATGTATTTCTGAATGGCCCCCAGACAGGTGTGTTCGATATGTCTTCAATCTTCTCAGCTCACAAAAGGCCAAACTCAGATTAGGTAACTGCAAGCCCAAGCACCACATCAGCCAGCCTCACTAATCAAATTCTTCCTTTCCCTCACACACACATACACACACCTCTGATTATTCCACTAATGCATAGATTTCTTTGGAATGAGTTTCTTTAAGCTTCACTTGTCCCTTTCCCTGTTCGGCACAAACAGGGGAAAGCAAATGTCACACTTTGAAGAGAGGCTGTTCTGTACTGGTAGAGAGTCACATTCACATAAATGAGTTAACTTGTCCTACATCCTGACTGTTGATTAGGAATGCGCCGGCCAGCTTTGGTCTGAGAGGACGTGGCTCAGCTAACGGCTGCCGTTAGACGTGTGAACTCGAAGCGCCGTTCAGTAGGTATGCAAATGGCCTGTTGTGAGCACCATGTCACGCTTTTGTTTTGGGGACTGTAAAGCTGTATGAATAAGCTGCTGCCAGGCCTGAGTAGGGTTTATGGGGTGAGCTTGGAGGTGTAGCCTACCCAACAACAACAACAGCTCATTTAAAATGTGCAAGTGAAAAGCCCCCAGTTTGTTTCTTCTCATTCAATTTCAAATATTCTATAGACAGCCATTTTGCATAGAAGCATATGGAAAAATCTGCCTTTCTAATGTGTTGCACGCATTCTCACATTCCCACAGTCTCAATAACACACACACACAAAACAGTTTTAGCCAAAACTATCTCTCTTCTTCCACCGCTTCATTTTGCCCAGTGGAAGAAGCATGGCTGTGGAGAATGGCTGAGAGCAAAGGAATTCTGTTATCAGGTTTAGATAAGGAGCTTCTGAAGTGGAATACATACTGTAATGCATTTGACCCCATGTCTCCACACTTTAAAGGTCTGATGCGTCGCAGACTCTTCAACCACAGAGGCTTGACGAGAATGTAAACAAGGTGTTCTTAACACTCTGGTGAGTGTTTGTCTGAGCACAAACATTTTACACTTTTGCAAATGCACCGGCCAGTTATCCTTCACTGCCACCTTTAGCCTTCTTTAACCACGCTGACAAATACACACCTTCGGGTGTATATCAGAGTCGGTTGGGGACAAGCTTAGAGGTCTAAACCCTCCACTTAACATCACAACACAACACAACAGTGTGTTTCTCAACTACATGTACACATCATGGTGACAAGTATTACTGGACTAGCATCGACAGCTCTATGGTTCTCTTGAGGGAACTGTCGTTCTGGCACTGGCTCATTTCAATGTACAGTTAAGACACAAATGATGAAACAGGGACTACAGACTATCAAACTGTCCATATCACACTCATACTGTAAGAAGCAGGAAAATGTTATTTAATGTATGTTAATGTATTCATACCTATTTTTCTAACCTATTTCCTTTAAACCTAGTAGTCATGGTTACTAGAACAGGTAAGTTCCTAAATAAATAAATAAAAACCTTGGGCGTTTTCCACAATGCAGGATTTCTCAATTAGCCAGATAACTTAAACCCAAAGATGAGGACTGTCCAGTAGGAAAGTCCCTCAGCTGTTGCCTGTGGGACCGGCTTGACTTTGGGCTCAAGTTATCTGGCTGAATAATCCTGCATTGTAGAATTATGCCCCATAAAAGAAACGCTAAGACGCTTTGATACGACAAAGATTATATGCTTTGTGGCAGACTCACACACTGGATGTAAACCTTCATGATTTCCCTTTACACACTGTGAGATGAGGCCAGCTGCCTGTTTCAATACCGATTTTAATATGCCCTGATCCACTTGGCCTCGCTATTACCCTTCGGGGGAATCTCCAGTGCCATCTTAATGGCTGATCCATTATGGTATTAGTACAAGCCAAGTTTATAAGATGAGCCCTTTGAGGGGCGAGGGATTGAGTGAACACAAGTGTCGACCTCAGCAGCAAAGCTTGCCCAGAAATAGCTGGACCCAATGCATCTCCCTTATCAAAGCCCCCTAAAATGACAAACAACACTGTTCATAAGCTATAGCAATGAAATCTTCAAAATGTGAAGTTCCACAAAAAAAAAGCATCGATTTACTACATTATACTGGGTTTAAGGTCAAACTCCTAGCCAGCTCCAGCTTCGTTACGCCTGCTCTGTTACGTTGCCAGTTAGCAAGCTAAAGATGACAAAGAACAAAAAGCAATACACCACACAAATTCAAAATAAAGCTTATAGACAGAGTTGTTAGTAATTCACATTTCTATGCATGCTAGTTTGTATGGTTAGAGCATTAGCTCAGCAAGGCTAACATAGCTGAGAGTCAATACATTCTGAATGAGACACTTGCTCCTCGTTCTATCCTGCTTTCTTGCTTTGCGAGTGGCCACTTGTGAAATGAGGGTTTGTCGTATTTCTGACTAGTCAGTTCAAAATCCGAAAAGCCTGCAGAGTGCTTAGTTCTCTAAATCAATATCACATTTTTGCATGCATCATTATGACTCATTTAGATTTACTTTTAAAGATCTGCTGACTGAAGTGCCAAATTGTACTTCTGTGTGTCTGCAAACACGTGCAGGCGTCATGTACAGATGTTTGCATAGGTGTCTGTCAGCATACTGATGTGCACTAGGGGGTCCAGACCAGAATGTACACTGCAAAGAAAGGGTCACGTTTTCCTTTCTCTTGTATTTTTTCAGAATTAATAATCACCTCAGGTTTTGTAATATTTTGAAGATGAGCTGTAGGAATGTTGCATCTTTTTGGTCAACTACATTTGACAGAAAGCCAAACACTGTTTGCTCTCTGCCCAGCCACTTAGATGTGCACAATGTGCACCTGAGATTTCGGAGGGGTGCACATCTTTGCCTCTATGAGCTGCTTTCCACCTATAAAGCCCTTTTCTGTGTGTCTGAATGTAGAGACATTTGTATGCATCTCCAGAGAAGTAAAACCCTGCCTTAACATCCACATTACTGCGTGCTTTGACTCTGCTCTTTAGAGGAAAGCATGAGTGCATGTTGTGTGCATATTTCTTAACGTCAATCAGCTCCGCTTACTTAAACTACCACAAAGCATATGTACAGTTTGGTAATGTTTGTTTGTGGTCTGCAAGCCATGGCATACTTGTTTAGTCATTTGTGTGGTAATAGTAAACATGTATTCAGAGGCTTTTTGGGGGGGGCCCTGACCTACTATAATGAGAGTGTGTTTAGTCTGAAGGCCAGGCCCTGTGTTGATGGATTGCACTGCCTGAGGGAAGGCTCTTTTTTCCAGCTCTCTGACACAAGCAGAAGGAGCAGAGTGGATATAGATTCACATGTGTGTGCGTGCCCTTTTCAAAACTGTCGATTACTGAAACCAGCATGCTGCCACAGTGCTGTTTCATATGCATCTGATGGCAAAGTGCAAGACAGAAGATACAGACCAATGTTCTTTGATTGATTCACATGCCAGTTAAAGTGGTGGTAGGCTGCAGATCAGCAGCTCGACTATTACAATTGCTTACCATTTCTATAGACAAACATACATTACTGTGCAAAACTCAGCCCTTCATTTATTAAATGCATCCAGTCATAATGAGCATGAAGTACAAGTTATTCTATCAGATAGATGGTGGTCCACTTCCATTAGGAACACGAATATTAAGGAAAATCAAGTGACGAGTATAAAGAAAAATGGAACACCTAACAACCATGCATGAACTGGTAAATTACCAGAACCATCCCCTTCACATAAACTGGTAATACTTTTTTAACCGCCTTTACCTTGTTCTCCAGTGGTCACGAGGACCACCACAGAGCAGGTATTACATGGTGGTGGGTCATTCCCAGCAATGGAGTGACAGTGATGTGGTGGTGGTGTGAGTGGATCAGACACAGCAGTGCTGCTGGAGTTTATAAACACTGTGTCCACTCACTGTCCACTCCATTAGACAATACTACTTTGCTGGTCCACCTTGTAGATGTAAAGTCAGAGGCGATAGCTCATCTGCTTTGCACAACTTGTGGTTGTTATCCTTTAGTCCTTTATCTGTGGTTACAGAACCGCAGAATGCTGGATAGTTTTGGTTGGAGGACTATTCTCAGTCCAGCAGTGACAGCACCACCACTACGTCAGTGTCACTGCCATGCTGAGAATGATCCTCCACCCACATAATGCCTGCTAAATATGACACAGTGAAAATGGACAAACCAAGTATGCAGAGTAACAGATGGACTCTGGTCTATAATTGTAGAACTTTGAAGTGCACCTATATGGAAAGTGTGTGTATAAACAGGGAGGAGGATTTACCGTTAGGGCTGATTGGTGTAGAGCTGTTTCTTTTTTTCTTACACTGTTAAGGAAACAAACTAACCTATTGGCAATTTTGAGCGCAGAAGAAACAGAACTGAAGTAACAATGGTTGTTTTTTTTGGCACTTGGTACTTTTAGTGGTTTATTAACCAAGAGCCAGTCTGGAGACCACTGGCTGTAAGTTTGGCAGTAATGCCTGAAGCCAGGATACTTTTACTGTGAGCAAAAAACTAAACTTAAAAAGTAAAGGCGAAAGGTGAGCTGAAAGGCACAGAACCTATGTTCTTATCAATCCGTAACCTAGACAGATAAATCATAGAAGAACCTCTTCACCACTCGTTGATTTATACCACATCTTCACCATACTTCATTGATCTTGTTGTGGGTTGGGATAACACGCAGTCCATATTTTACACATGGTGATAGTGTAGAGCTGAATGAATGTTCTAGCTAATGTAAGCTGTTGCAAACTAATGTTCTGTCAAGACACAGTGCACACAAAAATCCCACTTGTCCCCCAGGACACGGTAAACCTCTTTAGTTTAAAAGAGGAATGATGTTGTTTCTTTGGGGGCTCCTTCTCATTTTTAGAGGATTTTAGAATTTTATGATTTTTTGTCCACTGCCCTGCTTGGCTGTTCAATGTCATGCTGTGGCCATAATGGCTGTAGATTTTACCCACTCAGCCTGACAATGAGAGGCAGTTATCCACCACTGTGCATGACCTTACGGCAAGGTTGTGTGAGGGAGTCATCCATCTTCTGCGTGTTCAGCCACTGTTAAACTAGAGCTGAAGGTGGCTCCCTTTAACACCTATGCCTTGCTTCTGATCCGCCGTGTCTGCTGCCAGATCTTAACAATAAAACTGCCTGTACGGGTTGTATGGGGCAGTACTAGAGTAGAATCACAGTTGGATTACATTATAAATTATATTTTTTCTCCTAATTTGTTTCTACATGATTATTTCTGACTTGTAATTATTCCCTAGAATCCTTAGACATCACAAAAACAGCTCATTCAAATCTGTTTTTATATTCACTTATTATCAAAACAACGATAGCACAAATATTTGCACCCAGAAGGAATCAACCAAGAAGAATGAAAGTTGGTGGTGGGTTTTAGTCTTGACTGTGAGACATGCGAATAGTTCATGTTTTAAGCTCGACCACACGTGTGACCTAGGCAAAGACATGACGTATCTCTGTACCTGACTTACCCAACAGCCACGACTGCGGACATTCAGCATGCAGTGATGCCCTCCATGAATCATCCTGTTAGTGCCAGCACCATTGGCAAACGGTTGCACGACGCAGGACTAAATGCACACAGACTGTTGCGATGACTGCAATGGTGCCTTGTCAGAATGCCATGGAGTGGCTCAGAATGGCAGCAGGTCGTCCTCAGTGATGAGTCCTGATTTTGTCTTGGTGAAGACGACCAACAAATCCATCTGTGGAGACAGCGGGTTAGCGGCAAGATGAATGTTTGTCACGCGTCACATGTCCAGAAGGCCTGGTGTCACTCCAACTCCACCCCTACCGCAAAATCTGCAATAACTGTGTGAGAATATTAAAGCTGCATGGGATGGATTATCGCAGTACACCATTTGCAACCTCTACAATTTAATGCCAAGGAGTCTAACACGTTGTGTTAGCAAACGTGGTGACCTGATGCCATACTGAGAGTTAAATATTTCCCATATCAGTCTAAATTTCTCATCATTTATTGTTCCTAAATAACACTGCAAGCCGACACTTCCATCTTCCATATATATGTATTGAGATTGTACTGATGGAATCATGTATGCATAAGATTCCTTTAAATGCCATTCAAGGTAATTGTGAGTCACTCTCATGAAATGGTAAAATGAAATCATTTAAGCTTAAAGGGTCTAGAGAACTTTGTACTTCTACAATAATACCCATTCTATTTTCCAGATAGTATGTATAGTGGGATAGTGCACCCATTTGAACTTGTTCCTGAAGTTTAAGTGCTGAATTAGTAAGCTGTCAAGGGCTAACTCACAAATTGCTCGCAGCTACTTGAAAATTGAAGTTCTCTCTCCTGTGCAAGTCTCTTCAGAGCACTCCATCCTCAGGGCAGGCTAATTTAAAGGTAAGTAGAGGATGTCATCAATTTTGAACAAATAAGACAATGGCAAGGAGGGGCCAGGGGGTGGGCGGCAGGCAGCAGCGGTGGGTAGAAAAAGAAAAATACAAAGATAATGATCACAGCTCGTAGATAAAAGAAGCTATTATTTCACCCCAGTTCATCTCATGTTGACATTCCAGTTAATTACCTGGTGCCTGGAGAGAAAGACAGGGTCCGAAAAGGAGCACACCAAACACAGGAAGGCTGATGGTGCAGCAAACTGCAGGTAACTCAATCCACAACCCTGAGTTTATCACAAGCCCCCTATCAGCATCCATCCAGAGGAATCGCACTCTCTCACTGTAATAACCACACACACCTTGTAAGGCTAGCTACTAGGCTAAATGTAGCTAGCAAGTACTGGAAACTTTTATTCAACATTAACATTGTACAAGCTGCATACTTCACTCATGACACACTTTCCCCAATTGGTAAGTGATCTCAGACAGACTTGCTTATGTGGTCTACGGCAGTGTATGACATATCTAAGCAGTAGAACAGAAGTGGGTGAGTGTTATAGCGAACAACATTACAGCTATAATTCAGCTGCAACTCATATTTGCATGTCATAATTCATAACAGCTGTGATATAATTTGCAATAACATACAGTCATATGCATTTTATTGCTTTTATACCACAATTCTGCTAAATAAACTAAAAAAAGAAAAGAAAAGCCAAATGTTGTCTTAGATATGCTACAATATTGGCAATTCCATTCACCAGAGATGTTGTGACCATTTGTGTTACGCATAGAACCATACAACTCCTACAGTGTCGGGTTGAGCTAATCTTTGTCAATGTCTTAGTCCCTCCCAGATCTGAACTGATTTTTTGGTTCTGCCAGTCTGTAAAACATTGCACAGCCTCTCTTGTTTGATGAAGCTGTTCTTGTGGTTATTTCTGGTCAATTCCACTTAGCATTTTCGCTCTCCCATCGCAACTGCTGGCTGAAATGTTTGCATAGGACAACAGGTTCTGAACCAAAAATCTTGTAGGAGTTTTCTAAAGCATCTATTTTCTATTTCTGTAAGTGCACATGTAGAAACATACATACAGCAGCAGGTGCCCAGTGGTATGACAAAGTTAAGTTGTGAAATGCACGGGGTCCTGGGGTGTCCAGAGCCTCCTAATTAACCGTTTGGACCCCCATAAAAGTCTTAAAATCAAAGTTAAACTCATAAACTCATCACCTTTTCTGGTTGAATGTTGGAGAAGAGTAGATGCTCAAATACAAATCCAGGAAAAGGTCATTGTGTACAGCTTTGTATTTGGAACTCTTAATGATCTGAAGATGCAGCGCTGGTGTGTACCAGGTTCATCCAGTTGGTCCTTCACAGTTTAACAACTGTTACAATTCAAAACAGTAAAAAAAACAAACTCTAAAAACTTTATGAAGTGCCATAGCATATCCTTTCTAATTCCAATGTCCTGTGAGATAAGGAGATGAAAAGAAGGAATTGTTACTCATTTCTCAAACCCACCACAAAAGAGGAGCTGGGTAAGATCTCAGCTGATGTGTGGAACTGCGCATCAATGCATTAGGAAAGATGATTTATAAAAGAAGAATTCTTGAACCAAACATTTTGTTGCCTTTAAAGCTAACATCAGTGTTACCACAGTTAATGAGCTAGCAAGCAGTCAACACTGGAGTAGCCAGCCAACACTGGACCCCCCTGGAATACCCTGAAAAAAAAGTATTATAAAATGTCCTGGAATCACAAAGAAGAGTTCTTGACCAATCAGATGTGCAATTTAAACTGCTAATATATCATGGCTTAGTCACATAGTTTTCAAAACCGCTAGCTGGTGGATACACATGTTTGATCCATCAGCCTTGTTGCGCCAGTGCAACACTAAAGAGCCCAAGTTTGGATGTATATTGGGATGTGGGACTGCATTTGAAATAAAGAAACCCATTTTTTAGGTTAGTTTTACTGTTATTTCTCAACTGAGCATTATTTAAACGCCACAATAGAGGGCAATGCTGAGGAAGAATGCTGGCGTGCCACCTAACCAAAATACTTAGAATTTGTGAATTCTCATGTTTAGCACACAGCTTCAGTAATGAGCAACATAATTTCAATATGTTGCCAATTGCTGGCATTTATGTCTTGCTGACTGTGCCATGCTCAGATTAGAATAATCATTTCAGGTTAATTAGATATATCTAATGATCTCTGCAGTGGTGGAGAGTAACGGAGTAGATGTAATTACTGTCTACTTAAGTTGTTTCTTTTGGCCGATATGTGTATAACAACACAACAAGTCAAAAAGAAAGAAGTATAAAATGAGTCCACCAGTCTGGGTGCAGTGCCTACATTGTACTGAACCTGTTTTGACCTGTTGGACAAACTATATGCCTTTTAGTGTTTTCTGCTCATGTTCATTTAAATAGATGTCAGAGTCAGACTAATGAATGATTATCTTACAAAAGGACTAATAGTGACAGTAGAGTCTCTTCACATATAGTGAGTTTAGTCTTGTTGTAAAATGAATAATAGGACGTTAGAGCCATAATAAATCATGCTATGTTTACTTTCCATACTTAAGTACATATAGTCCAGTGGAGGTCTAAAGGTTCAAATTTTATAAACCTTTAAAGGAGGAATATTTTACCCTGGGTATCTCTACTCTAAATCAAGTACATTGTCTGTGTACTTCATGTACTACTGGATCTATGGTCTGCCTAGCTAGAGCTTAAATCCCATCCCATCCCATCAAACTCTGCTTAGCTAAGTTTGTGCTTTTAACAAGTCCTGTAGGCTTCCAATCTTTAAATCCATGTAACCGTTCTTCTGACATTCATCTCCACAATGCTGCCAGTATGTAGGATTCTGTAAGAGAGTAGGCTTATACGTCTCGTGATGGTGTGATGGGATTTAAGCTCTAGATTTCAGTGTTTAAGAGTGTGTTGGTGGTTAGTGGGTGAGGAGTGAGCAGTGCTTTGAATCTGTAGCAACTGTATTTTCGTTTGTCTTCTTGGTTTCTTTACTGATCAGATTTTGACATTAATAGTAAACTTGAGCAGTCATTTTGAATGGACCATTGACAAAAATGGGTGGGCCTGTGACAGCCTGATCATAAAGCCACAGTGTGTTAGTCATTTTTGTGGTGATAACTTTTTGATTCTCTATTTAAAAAGCAGAAGAAGCCTCCAGCAATTATTTAGAGCTATGGGTTATGGATTGAGTTACATCTTAATGTGATCTCTGTATAAATAGGCCAAACTGCCTGACGGCTAACACGGAATCAGTATGTACTTAGGAGATCACTGCTCGCGGTCCTTACAGCCTCTACGTGTCTGTATATGACGCTGCTTGTGGATGTAAACCCTGAGTACACACAGAAAGCAGCCTTGGTGTGCTCTTAGAGCCAGCAGCATGTAGTCCCACTCCCAGCTGCAGCACCCACTGCCTCCATCGACTGGCTCTAATGAGCCTGAAACGAACCCGATGAACCTGACTGAGGCTGTATGTATGTGTGTGTGTGTGTGTGTGTGAGTGAGCCTGCATATGAGGGAAAGATTTGATTATTCCAATGCCGTTTTTTTCCATAAGGATGTTTACATAGTAAAATATGCAAATAATGGTTATGGTTTCAGAAGTGTCGTTCGATATTGCTTTTCTCTAAAGCTTTAACTGGTGTGGTATATTATTCTATGTATTATTATATACACTCATCATAAGGAATCAACCGACAGGAATGAAACTTGGTTGGTAGTTTTAACATAGTGAGACATGCGAATGATTCAAGTTTCACAGCCGGCCGCGCATGTGACGGGCCTTATCACTGTGCCCTTCATGAGTTATGCTGTTAGCGCCTCGACCATTGGCAGACGGCTGCATGTCGTATGACTGAATGCTAATAGGATGTTACCATTACTACCCTTAACACCACCTTAACGTCGATGACTGGGCAATGGCTTTGTACCAGGCTGTCATGGAGTGACTCAGAATGGCAGTGGGTCCTGCTTTTGTCTTGATGGAGATGACTAATGAGTTTGTGTGTGGAGGCACCGTGGTCAGCACCAAGATAAATGGTTTGCTGTCCCGCGTCTGAAGTCCAGAAGACCAGGTGTCACTTCACCCCTCCTCCACCCCTACAGCACAGTCTGCAGGAACTACGTGAGAATATACAAGTTCCATGGGATGGATTATGACAGGACACCATTAGTAACCTCTACAACTCCATGCCAAGACGTCTGCAAATTGGTTTACCAAGTATCTATCTATCTATCTATCTATCTATCTATCTATCTATCTATCTATCTATCTATCTATCTATCTATCTAATCGTCCTTCCCAATAGCACTGCAGTCTGACACTTCCTTCATTCTATTCCTTTGATAAAGGGATGTGTTTGTGCTTGATGTTATGATTTTACTATCATTTTAAATGTTAGGGTATTGATGTTCAGTTATGTTGATGTACTTTGACAGTTAATACTTAAGTTGGGATACATTTCTCTATATTTCTTGGAACATATATCTACACACAAATATATTCTTGTTTGCTTTAATACATGTTTGTAAGGTGATTGTCTTTAGCTGACTTGCCCTGGGAAAAAAATGAAGTCTCCAGAAGCACATTTTGAAATATAATAAACGGTTTAGGTACCAGTCCAATCAAATTTTCTCACATTTTTCCCTCAGTTATAATGATATAATGGGCAGTCGTTTGAAAATCCGATAAACCAAAATGAAATATAGGTCTGGTGGTTCATGTTCTATTCAGTGCTCTAAAATATGCACATATAGACCGCTATTTTTCCGCTCTCAGTATCAGAGAGTGCTCCTCACCTTTTAAGTGTCTCCTCCCCTATATCCCTCAAACGTCAGTCATTCTCTACTGTCACGTTATCTGCAAATGTCATTCAAATGGAGAGAGTAACTTTACCATTTTCTGTTATTTAGCACTTTCACAGTTCCAACTATACCATATTCTATATTGAGTAGTACGATAGTCTCCAAAACACCACCACACTGTTATTCTCTGCTTGTACCCAGTCTATTGCCAAGCAGGTTATAAAAAAAGAAGGCAGGAGGGGAAAAAGAGGGCTAGGGACTTCCTTTCCAAGTTATTTCTAGGGTTTGCCAATCATAAAGTAAACCTTAGCAAGACCTTAATCCAATTTCCTCCTTCCTGATCTTGAAAGAAAGTTTTTTTAACCTTCCTGTGCAGCATATGTTTTCAGACGAATGGGGATTTTTTTTGCTATTGGGACCAAGTCAAAACATTCAGGGTTCTGTGACTGTATAACCAAAAAAAAATGCAAGGAACATACGGCAATACGTGGGAAATATAGCACTATGTAGTTTGTGCTTTGGGCAATCAAAACATATTACAGGTTTCTTCCTTTAACACACTTAAGTATGACCCAAACTAAGGTACCATGTCTCGCCTAATGTTGAAATAAATCTTGCTGTATGTTCATTCATTTTCCTCTCCACAGACTAGTGCATCTGAATCACGTATGCCTTTCCCCCCGCTGTGCCTTCAGTGTCATTTCGAGTTGTGGTAACAGCAGTATTACCTCACAGCCATTGACACGAAGCGCACACCTAAATGATGGATGGCAGCCATTATAAGGCAAAGCCTCCCCACCCCTCCACACTGGCACAGAGGCAGGGATTAATCTTACCTATTACAGGAAGGCTCTGATTAGGAATACAGAGAAAGCTACAGAAATGGAAACCTCTAAGAGTTGTAGGTGACCTAGGCCTAAAGCATCATGCATTCTCAAACACCACCTCTACCCTGGTGTCTGGGAAACTATTGCTTTGGCTCAGGATGCCTGAAGGAATGACCTAGATGGTTTACAAGATGCACTTCATCATTTGAGAATCTTACAAGACACTGCAGTAACAAACCGAGTGATTGGTGGGTGTGTTGGTTCCGAGCAAGATGTTGCTTCTGTTGTAGAGAAGATAGCCATACAGAGGTCATCCAGTGTGATCTTGAATTGTCTCTCTTGCTCGAACTTTTCTAGTGGTTTGCTTGTGCAGGTTTTTGTAGCCATGGATGTTTAGGGTTCATATGTGCTTTTGGAGAGCAGTCTGACAGGAATTCATACAGGAGACCTAATAACCGAAAGCTTGCCATTTTACATGTACGTTAAAGGTTACCGTCTCAGCCCAGTCAAATTCCTGGTAGCTCGATCAATGGCTTGCTTCTTTTCTACATTCAATGGATGAGTAGTCTAGGGTAGGTATAGGGATATTTAGGCCTAGGCTTAAAACCTACCTAGTTATCCTGTTAGATAAAATATAGATCTGGGGGTGCACTGCCAGAGAGTATTTTAGTAAACTGGGGATGTTGATGCTGTCGTCCTGCTGCTCTCACACATTCACTCAGGTTTGCTGACAGTGAAGCGGAGGGGTACTGACTTCTCAGGGAACCCTCATGTCTTTGTTAGCTTCTGGATGATCCCTTTTTAGTTGTGCTGTAATAGCCAGGCCTGCCACAGTCACTGCTGTACTTCATATAGTGTGTTCAGTCCTCTATCAGAACTAATTGTCTGTGTGTTTACGTTGCTTGGACGGAACTCCTGCCCAAAATGTGTGGTCTGCATTTCTGGCCAGTTTACCCACCATGGAGCTCCATGCTGTCCTATGCTATGTGGAAACCTTGCCCCAACCCGCTGACCCATCCCATGACCCTGCTTTTTAATTACAGACTTTATTTCCTTTCCTGTTTTACAAACTATATAAACTTCTCTTCCTTTGCCTCACAAAACACTAAATGCTTCTCTTATTCTTACTAATAGATCATCACCATAGAGTTCTAGCAGTGGTAATGCCCGCCAGGGAGTCACCACCACATGTGTGAGACTGGGTTTCGAATCCCGGTCTGGGTGACTTTGCTGTGCTACATTAATAAGAGTCCTTGGGCAAGACTCCTAACACTACACTGGCCTACCTGTAATACGATTATCCTTGTAAGTCGCTCTGGATAAGAGTGTCAGCTAAATGTACATGTAAATGGATAGTCTAGGTTTGTACTGTGATAAACTACTTGCAGTAGTCACTGATTTCACTGGTAACAGTGACTGAGTCTCACTCAGACTCTCAGGTCTGTTTCTTATTGTTACTCTCATAGGACTCTAACAGTTATTGATTATTCTGTTCAATATTGCATATAATTGCAAATTCTTATCTTTTTCTATTGCTTGTGGGCTTGTTTTGCTATCCAATATCGACCAGAGGAAGATAGGTTCCACACCTTTTAAGTCTTGGTTCCTCATGAGGTTTCTTTCTCTTGCTTTAGGGGGAACTATTCTTACCTTGACTTTACTTGATATAGATGTCAGTTCAGCTAATGACAATGGTGTAAGTTGTACATTGAGGTTGTTAGCCGTATGTTACTTCTCTTTGTATATGTAAGATTTAATTGCATAAACAAGCAGTTAAAATGTCATGAGAAATGCTAACATTTCAAAAAGCTTGGAATCCAGGACACGCTGTGTTCAAGTATGTCATTCATTTTGCCTATTGTCACTGTTAACCACCATCCAAGAAACCGAAATCTGAAGTCGCTGCCATTTTGCCATAATGTGTTTATCTTGTGGAGAAAGCATGTAATTCTACAAGCTGCTAGGATTCGCCTCTGACGTTGACGTGATGGCGCAGTGTTACATATCACAAGCATTAATCTTGTGTGTGAGTGATTCAGGCCCATTTTAGTTGATGATAACTATTGTTCTATCCTTCTATAGTAAGTTGAGCATATAGCTAAGCTAGTACTTAGTACACGTTACACGGTCTTAGCCCTGCCTTTTGTTCACTGACAGTTTTTGGAGATCGCAGAGAAAGGCCTTAGATCAGAGGCAAACCTAACGCTATACATTTAAAGTTGTCATACAAGGTACTGACCGGTGCCTAGCAGACGCCCGGAAGATATTATTAAACTGCATCTTTCCCCATGTTTTGGAACACAACATGATTTGGATACCTGACAGACTGGTCTGAGAGTCCTCCTGATGAAACATCTAGTAATGTGACTCCCCTAACGCTTATCAGTCGAACCACAACGACTTCAAGATTCCCAATGATAAAACAGGAAGTGTGAACAGTGTAACGATCCGTTGACTTAGAAAGTCATGTAGGGTGCCTCTAGCGTAACAGGCCCCAGCAACATTCCGGAGCTAGCTCGGAGTTTACATTTAGGCAGAATGAGTCAACTTCCAAACTCTAACATCCAAAGTAAAGCATGTTCCGTGTTACAAGCTCCAAGTGTATGAACTTGAACATACCAGGCCTAGTGGAAATTAGCATGATCTTGGTGGTGAACGAAAGGGTAAAGAAAAGCTGCTTACAAAGGTTGCTATATAAACCGCTGCTGTGTGATGACATGCTTGGCTGGCACATGCTCATGATTTAGTGACTGTATATGACTCTCCATGTAAACAAGCTGAAGAAGTCAACCATGCAAGGTCTCTATACCAGGCTCCGCGGCAGCCATCAGAAACATGAGAATCAGAGATATATGGTGGGTGGGTGTATAACATAAGAGGGAAACATAATATACTTACAAGTTACAATACTGAGAGGAAGACTGAGTCTTAGAAATGGCCCAAACTGACCAAACGTGGAAGTCCATTCAAACCCTTAAAACCAAAAAATGAAAAGAGAGTAATGCTTAATGTGTCATATGCTTGCACAAATATGGACTCTGTAGAGTATATTAAGTTTTCCTTTGAGTGACATGGTCTATATAAACTAGTGGCCGAGAATGTGTAACTACAGGAAAGTGACCATATGCAGCATGTATTATTTATTATGGGGACTGGCCTGGAAAGCGAAAATAGCAGTGAGAAGTACTTAAGTATATAAATATGTCTGCAGTTACTACATAATATATGACTGAACTGATTACTTGCTATTTGTAGATGCATATGTATCATACATAAAAACATAAATAAATAAATAAATACATGCTGTTGACTAATACAGTGATTAATGGCAGAGGGGAAGAGATAGATGGGGATATTCCATGTTCATGTAAAACAGACTTGTAATTTCCCCAGGTCATCTGTGCTTGCTTGTTTTCATTTTTCATAGCATAAGAAAGTGAGAGGGAGATGGACGGGGTTTGGGGGGAGGGGTGAAAGGGAGGGCTCATTTGATAAGATGCAGTGGCCACTGCTGCTTGATTGATGGCTGAGTCCGAGTGGTTGACAAATCCACCTTAAACCAGTGGTGTTACATTTGCGTGGGACAGAATGAGGGAGGTTGTAGAGGAGATAAAACGTGCAGTACATCATCTTATCGACCACTCTATTACAGTCTATTAATTCTCCTGGATGCTGTTCTTAATTTATTGCTCAGGAGATTAAAGCAGCTGGAAACTAAAGTAGCTGGACACAGGAGGCTGCAGTACAGGGTGTGCAGACGGAGCTCCGTTTGAAAGAGAGGCGCTGTTTTTTATTAAGGCTTTAATATTGGTTACTAACTCACTGAAGGTATCTTTGCATGCAGAGGACATGACTTGGTTTTGACAGTTTACCGGCCATCTCCATACGTCTGACACCTCATTACACAAATCTATCTCATATCTGTCTCTGTATCTCGGCTGTGCTGAGCTGTGGCCTCTGCTTATCAACATTTTCCTATAAAGTTTTCTCTAAGGGGTGAAAGAGGTCACCTGCTTAAATACAGTCTAGGTGTTCCTAACAATTGTTCAATGTAAACTCATACTGTCAGTGCTGTAATAAAACCTAGTGCCTAGGAAATAGACTTTTGAATTTTTGGAGTAGAACCATACCCATATTACTTTATGAGAAAAATGTTTTCTTTATGAGGAAAAAAAAAAATCACAGCAATTACTTTTATATTTATGGGATTACTTTAGACAGGCAGCCAAAGGTAGTGTTAGGAGTCCTGCCCAAGGACTTGTATAGCGTATCATAAGGTGATTGCCCATAAAGGAGAACAAAGCTCATGCTACTCCTATTGTACCCTGTGGTAAACAAAAGTTCTCCATACCAAATAAGTCCTGTATACGTTTCCCCACCCAGTGTCACTGTGAATTATGAGGAGCCTTAAAAGGTTATATGACAACTGCTACAAACATGTGGTTGTGGTTGGTAAAGTGTAGTTGGTGAAACCTCTGACCTTCATGCTGTAGACTGGGGTTCAATGTCCACATGCCCCTACATTATACCAATAAACTAGCATCATATACCCTCATGTAGCAAAGTATGATAGAATTCTGGCAGGGGTAGCCAATAAATCGCGAGTTCAGGTTAATTTATCCCTCTTGGTAAACTGAATGACTATTAGCTAAGACAGCTAACTTACCATTAGCATTTTTCGGTTTATCTAAAAGACTTTCTGCCGTCGTTTGTGCACGTCAAGCCACATTTGATCTGCTGTGTCTTTCATGTGTCTCAAAATGACTTCACGTTTAGCAGAACAGAGTGTGCTGCACTGTGATGTGCTAGCCTGTAAAGACAGGCATTGTTGGCAGCGGTGTGTTTACTTCTGTTGACATGAATGTGTGGTTTCAGATGCTGCACAACATGGTGGATTTAGTGGCATTCGGAGGGAACATGTCTGTTAGTTAGGAACATCTTTCTTTACCACAGTTTGCACGAACATTGATTTTTAAAACCTGCTTTCATCTTTCTGCCTAGACTCTGAATTTCTTATATGGGCATGACGCAGACTATAGAATGATGGTGCAACTTCAGATGTCTATGGTAACCTTATTAGGAATATCCTGTCTTCTGTTTGCATTATCAGGCTTGTTGTTGATGTCTCTGATTGTTCCTCTCCATCTTGTTGCTGATGGTTCTTATCCACCAAGTGTTCCAAGCATAGCTGTCATTTACAATGATTTGATTATTCTGATTATATTTTCAACATAAGAGTGTCAGTGTGGTTATCTGTGCATAGAGTGAGAGGTAAAGCTTGATATGGCCAAGAATCTGTTTATATGTTTTGTTTTGGCAGCTTAAAGGACTTTTATATCTTTTCATTTTTTTTGTCCCACTTTTTTTTTTATTTCACGTTCAGAAATAGACATAGAAAAGACTATGGCCTGAACTATGTTGTGGAAAAGCTTTTGAATGTACAATTCTAAAAACAAACGGTGCCAAAAAGGCTTTGCATAGTGCCATAAAAGAATCATTATTGATTCCCAGAAAACTAAATAAAAATAAAAACATCATTGGACGGTTCTTCAGTAAACCCTTTCTGTTTAAAGAACCTTCCCCATAGTATGCAGGTGCTTGGAATACCACTTAAACTGTTCTAGATATGTAAAGGTCCTTCACACTGAGATATCTTTTTTTTTTTTCTGGCGTTCTTTTAGGGAACCAAATGCAGTTCTTGTACGGCATCTCTTAGAGAATTCTTTGTGGTACTTTTATTTTTCGTGCAGTCCTTAATACTTTTATACATCTTCCTATTGGTCCACTTATCATTAAAATGGTCAGATAATGTTGGCTGGGATTTAAAATAAATGTAAAATTTAACAAAAAAAAAACACAGGAAAAAGAAAGTTACAAGGTTACAAGGTTCTGATAAGACAGTGACAGTATACTGGACCTGAAATACCAGATTGCATTCCATTTCTGGCCTGCGTTATTTGAGTCTAAAGATGCTGCTTTTCAAATAGGCTATTGAAGCCAATTGACCCCTCGGGTCTGTCTGCAAGAGAGTTATTACAAAAATAACTGCCTTTTGCATATTAATAAGGATCACACCAGCTCTGAGAGTTTTTCTTTCACACGTTGATGACTCGAGACGGACCAGGAGCCAGAAACGGTGACATCCTTGCGTCTCGCCGCACCACCTATTATTATTTATGAAGATAATTAAAAGCATGCATTGGAAGATGAAAGGACAAGAGAGCTTACGCTAATCACCTGGCGTGCCCAACTAGGTCAGATGGGAAAAGATAGGAAAAAAAAAACAAGTCTGCTTTTCATGTGTTTGTCACTTAGTTTTAATAGGCCATAACACAGAAGTGGATAGCCATGGCAAGCAGTGCTTATGTACCTACACTTAGTTGTAGCACATGTACATGTATGGGAGACTGGGCACAGACTAGCATGGGGTGAAATGCAGTGTGGATATATAGTGTAGTTAAACAGGTTGTGCGAGAATGTGCGTTTGCTCATCATCTTATTTTCTCATAGCAGCAGCATCTGTACATTTTCACAGCAGTCGCTAAGTGAGTTGTGTTTATAAGTGGCAGAATTTGCATCTACATTATTTTAATCATCATGGTGGTTGAAATGTAACTCCATTTTAAAGCATATAGGCAGCTTACAGTGGGAGCTAGCAAGGCCAAAACACAGCCCCAACACCATGAGCTTAGTTTTAACGCAGTGTTTAGTCACTACATAGTGATCAACGTGTTTACAAAAATCCAGGTCCACATGAGTCAAGCAATAATCGTATTTCTGCTTTGCAACCGGCCAATAAACTCATAGTTTATATGAATAATAAGGATGTTTATATTTATTATAAGTATGCTGTTTACATGGATACACTTATAATATAATCATTCAACTGCTGAAGTCTGATTATGATCGGATTATTAAGTGCATATGAACGTACTCAATGATAAAACTATAAATCCACCCACATATATTGACATAAGTTGAGTTTTTATGCAGAGATTTTTTTAAAGTAAAGATTTCTGGTGTATATATACTCTAATGTATTGCTACAGTTAAAAAAAACATGTATCTCCATTTTTGTCATTTGAACACAGCAGCTGATCTTTACACTATGTGAAAATAATATTATGAATGGACCAACAGAAATGGCCCAAAATTGCTTGGAAAAAAGTCTGGTTCTATTGACTTACATTGTAAATACATTAGGTTTTTCCACTCTTCTGTAAAGTTGCCTTGTCTTACTTGTTTTTCCTTGTACAGCAACAATACATTTAAATTGTAATGTGCTGAGATTTACTTTCTTTTTGATATATATATGTAGATGAATATCATTTATATATTTAGTCTCTAAAGCTTAAATGTTTCAGAGAGCAGCTAACTGAACCCCACCCCAGCTGAGCTGTGTGTACTCACTCCACTTCAATTATTCACAACTCAAAGTTCATGTTTTTATTGCTGGTAAAGATGGGCTGGTTTCATATATACAGTGTACAGTGTGTGCCCCACTCGTCCTTACACATTGGAGAGGGGGCCAGATTAAAAGCAGCAGATGGGGCGGGGGTATAAAAGCTAGGTGGGTGAGGTGAACTGCTTAGATGACTGTTGATGGATCTGTGTTTGTCTCCGTTCCTTTGGGTTCTTGGGCGATATCTGTCTGCCAGTCTGCCATCCGCCACCATAAAAGTCATTAGAACATGCCGAGTCATGCTGGGTGCAAACATGCATTGGCAAGCCACACAGAGGCAGGGCGAAATTACCCCGAAACACTAAACTCGGAAAACATGTCCCATACGCAATTCAAGAACCGTCTAAAATTCTCAGCTGTATCTCCACCATGTGTGGAATGTGTTACCCTTCACAAACGAGCTGCCTATCTCCACATCAGCTGATCTGAGAGCAGCACCCAGGGAAAGAAAGCACACCCATAAACAGGACAGAAGCACAAGCAATAACGAAACACCTCTCGCATGCACGTATGTCTATTTCTGTGTCAGTCGGGGGAGGAGAATATAATATGTGAAATGCTGAAAACATAACAAGCTCTAAAGCGTCTGAGAATTTTCCATAAACAGCTTACCAATATAGCCACGACACTTAAGCGAAAGGAACCTTGGCAGAACTCCTGCTTTATATTGTCGGATTAATACACTTCACACAGATATGTAAATATTATGCGGTCCTCGGCATGAAACCTATCTCCAATCTAAACTCGATAAAAGGCACCTTCTGGTGAGATACATGGACCATGATACTCTCAGACCTTTCCATTAAAGAAACACACACAGTCCTCATTTCCCCTCCGTCTCTCTGAGAGCTTCCAGCTGCTGGTATGTATTGAATAACCCCCTATTCCTCGAGTGGAATGCATTCCAGTTGTTGTGCCCCCCCCTTCCCACTCCTTCTCCACCCACCCTGAACTAAACCCCTGCCATTTTGTTTTTCCATCCTCGGCTGGAAGGATGTGGGTGACAATTTATAGAGCATGTCCAATTGGGTTGTGTGCGTGCCAGCATGGGGCATGGTGTCACAAGTGTGCTGGTACAGTAGGTACCTGGCCAGTGAGTGCAGGGGGGCTTTCTACCCAGCATGGGCCAAAGCAAGCTGAGCTGAAAAGGACAGGAAATCAAGTTCCTCATCAAAGAGCTTTTTTATTTGCACTGGAAGACTTTGGACCTAATAACTGAAAGGTGTCTGGACAGCAGCGTGTTCGAGACAGGGAGAGAGAGAGAGGTAGTGAAACATAAGCCGTGTCAGCTGCGTGAGCGGCCTCCCTGCTATTAGCCTGTTAGCGAAGCCTGTCCTGCTAAGCCTGTAGGTGATTTTCGTTTTTTTGAGGTATGCCTCGGCCACGCTTCAACCACTCTCTTAGCAAGAGAGACTCCAGAAAGATCTAGCCCTCTCTGAGAAGATGAAGATATGAGGTGGGGGAGAGGCCTGCCCTTAGAGAAAGGCTTGCACTAAGCAGTCTTTGGAATTAGGAACAGTGATTTTGCTCAATAGGAGTGAATGGAGCTTAGGGCAGCTGTTGGAGGCCCTGATCTCCTCCCATGCTGGCTGGCTGTTTGAAGAGGCTCTGCTGCTTTACATGGGGTGCTTGGAGCCCTATTGTCCCTGGGCTGCTGCCCTTGAGGGCCGGGATGGAAAGTAGCAGTCCACAGCTGTATAGAGCCATGAGTGAAAGATGGGGGCAGCAAAGTCTTCTCAGGGAATTTCCCCTCAGTGTGTAGATGTGACCGTTCTGAATAACAAGTGAAGAGAGGTAGCAGACTGAATTCCCCTAGATTTGGGACTTTCATTTGCATATGGTAGACGCTCTTAAGCAGAGCATCTTGAGGGTTTAATTATAGTATAGAGGTGGATGAATGCAGTGTTAGGAGAGTGGCCCAAGGACTCTTACTCATGTAGTATATAATACTTGACAGGGCAAGGATTTGAACAAGTAAAAGTAAAAAACCTGATATGTGGTCTGTGCAAAGCATATGGTATTTAACCAAATAATTTGACTACTGGTGTTGCGCATGACTATGTCCAACTCATCATCCAACAACTGTTTAGCCCCACCGATTCACACTGAACCTTAAAAATGTTTCAGAGTTCATTTACTTCTACATTTACTACCACTGATCAAACAGTCCTATTCTCTCTCCATATTTAATTCTAATTTTAAGTCTACTGGTATGTCTTCTATGTCACTTCCATTTGTGTGATGGAAATGGTAAGCGTCTTGAAAATGGCTGCACAATGCAGGACCACATGCGCGCAGAGCGTTATAACGACTGCCCTTACAACCACGTCAGTCTCCCCAAAGACTACAATGGTGTTGTCCCAGACTCAAACGGAGTGACTCATTCTCAGTGACAAATCCCATTTTTGTCTTGGGGGAGACGACCACTGAATCCGTGTGTGGAGGCATCGTGGTCAGCACCAAGACGAATACCAGAAGACCTGGTATCACTCCACCTCCACCCTTAAATCTGCAGGAACTGTGTGAGAATATTTAAACCACATGTGATCGATTACCCTAGGACACCATTAGAAAGCCCTACACCTCCATGCTAAGTCGTATGGATGTTGCATTATCAAACATGGCATCGTGAAGTCATACTGAGAGACACTACTTCTGTATGTGTAGCTCACTAAATATTGCCCATATCAGTTTAGATTTATCATCATTCATATCATCATTCATTATCATACATAACCTTTCATCATCTTTCTAAATAGCATTGCATAACATATATCCTCATACATATATATATATATATATACACACACGCACAGTAAAGTGAATTTGGTATTATGCTAGTCATTTTGAAAACAAACAACAGGGCATATGCACCCAGCTGGTACTGTAGGTCGGAGTGATGTACTTATGGACTCTAGCAGTTGCTCTATATTCAGTGAAGTGTTCTGGACCAGGCAGCCCATCATGTTGACAGCTTTTTGCTCTCTCATAGAGTGTGTGTGTGAAAGAATTCAAAATTTTTAATTCCCCTGGTTTAAAATCAGTGTCTGTCATAATGTTTATTTTCATTAGGCCCACTGGAGTTTTTGAGGGCACGTTGAGTTTAGGCCCATCAAAATGTCTGATAAGGCATTCTGAGGGTTTCTAATATGAATAGAAAAGAGTTGAAATATCCTCTAGTCACTTCCAAACTTGGGCTAAAATTACATTCCAGAGAGACGCCTCAATTCCTCTAAATTATTCACCATGGACTTCTTATCATTATGTGTGGTTTTAATCTGCCATGTAACTTTGCTATATAAAAAGTAAACACAGTCATAAAAACCTGGATATAAAAGTCCTCTGCTGAATAGGTCATGAGAACCAGATGTACCTCAGTGATTGACATGCAGGACAGAAAAATACTTTTTTTAAGTTTTGAAATGCTGATATAAATTTGATATATGACCTGAAGCCCAGACGGCGGTAAAACTACCATGATGTTTTTTATTCTGAAACCAAGAGGTACACAAAAGAAACATTACAGACAAGTGTAAGTGATTGAGGCACGACTCTCGGAATCAGCTTTAGTCGGCCTTTACAAAGTTCAAAAGAATTTAAAGTCTCGACTTGACAAGACCTCCA
>JAMWET010006340.1:392500-652500 GCA_024036415.1 Prochilodus magdalenae | reverse complement strand
ATGACTAAAAGCTATGTTTAGGTCTGAGCGCAAAGTCAGTGGCGCCCTATCCACTGCACTTGATGTTAGATCATAGAGAATGTCCAGTATTGCACCAAAGCTATTGTCAGTTAGACAAGAGGCACGGGCGTTTATTTCCATTTATAGCTCTCACCTCAAGCACCCTTCAGCCTGCATTCGTCTTTGCCTGGGCCATTGTTGGACAACATTAAATCAGGTAGACAACCGAGACAATTTCATTATGTGTTTAGATGAAGGTGGCGGACGAGTGTGAGAGGAGTAGATGAGATCTACTTGCCGCAATGCAAATTAAGGCTGGGGGCAGCCACAGCAGGGGGGAAACCAGGAAAGAGTGTTTGGAAATGTGGTGGAGAAAATGAATTTTCTGGTATTTAAGAGGGAAAAAAAGATTTGATTATTTCTTCTTGATGTGTGGATGCTGGGATCCAGCTTTCATGGATTGTGTATCTGAAGGTATGACCAAATCGATTAGAGGAAAAAATTGACAACACGGAAGAATTGAAATGCAATAGTGGATTTTTTAGTTTGGCCGAGACTGTTATTTTCCTAAATGTGGTCTGGAGTTTTCAATTTTGCCTTTTATACAGCTTTATTTAGTCATAGGATTAAAACACACACACACACACACACACATAAATATCTATTGCCATTAATGCCATTAACAGAATACTTCAGCACCAGGAAGGGTTAAAAGAGTACTTCCTAGAGACGACTCTTAAACCTCACCATCAGAGGACTTTACTGCTGTCTGGCCTCTCTATTAAACCCTGTCTCTTAAAAGTCATCACCTCTATAAGCAGAGGCATAATGAACAGATCCTGTATGCTACAGAGTTATTGGAGGAGTAACCTTGTTCCCCTCGTGTTTTAACCCAATTTGCCTAAATTGCACTTTGATTTTATGAAGCAGACTTGACACGCTCACATCTGGAGAAAGGCTTTCAAATGGGACATTGGCTGTGTCCTCTTAAGATGTCTGCATGAACCCACAAGTCAAGCAGAAGGTGTGCATACATGTGTGTACTGTGTGAAAGTCAGAGACCACCAACATATATTTCATTCCGCCTGTTTTAGACATGTCATGGTGTTTCTAACTGTAGATTTCAGTAATGCTGGCTGTTAAACACAAATATTAATATGATTATGGTAGGAAAATAGTATGCAAAAGGCAATAAATATAAAACATTTATATTCATATTCATAAAACACAAGTTCGTATAGTGAATATAGTAATTCAGTATATGAACTTCTGGTTCATTGAAGAGAAGCTTACCGAACCAGATTACTTGTGGTGGTGATAAGAGCCAGAGGTCGCCATGTCTACAACAACCTACACACATCTCCTGAGCTTCCATATGTGCAATGATCATGATGGTAAATATATAAAAAATGTGTTTTTTAAATATGTTTTACATTTATGGCATTTAGCTGACGCTCTTATCCAGAGCGACTTACAAGGGTAATCATATTACAGCTAGGCCAGTGTAGTGTTGGGAGTCTTGCCCAAGGACTCTTATTGGTGTAGCACAGCATAGTCACCTAGACCGGGAATCAAACCCTAGTCTCCCACATGTGGTGGTGGTGTTATCCGCTGAGCTACACCAACCGCCTTCTTCTGTCCTTCCATCATGAATAAACTCCAATAAACTGATTAAAATATGTTTTAAACCAAAAGTGTTATTACAAAACTACTATAAAGCAATGTCTAATACATCAGGAAGCATATAAATAAGCATGTCATGCAATGACTACATAGACGTCCAGTTACTATCACTACCACTGTGAACAATTCCGACTTTTCTATAAAGCAAAGTGCTTCACACCAATCGCTCTAAAAATCTGACTTTACTTGCATCTTCATATTGTGCTGCATAGTAGCATCCTAGTATTATACTGCAGTTTTGAAATATTCCTCTTGAAGGTCTGAAGTTCCATTGAAGTCTTTTAGAAGTTGCAGTGACCTTAACTTTGTTGACAGTGGCGTTTTGAAATGCAGTGTGGGAGAGTCCTGCTAAATGCTATATTCTAAATTATGTGTTAATCCTTTGATTGACTGCCATGTGATGACAAAACAAAAATGTCCTGTATACACTGATCTAGTGGACAAGCAATTAAATTGACTACAGTACAGATGTTTACTATCTACTATATTTTTAACTTAGCATGGAGTTTGAAATTTGTTGATATGCTATATGATTAAATGAAATTAAATTCCATTATACATAAATAAAGAGTATAAATAAAGAGTGTCAGGCTACTTCTGCAGTGCAGTAATAAAAAAAAGAAAATATGTAAAACAGAATGTCATAAACATTAGCAGTATGGTGTTCAGTCTTAAAGGGTTAAATGAGGATTGAAAAGAAACTCGACATCAGTGAATGTTTTTTGGTGATCCTGTGGGTCACGAGAAGCAGAAATTGCAACCAGGCTCCAAGACTGAACTTTGGAGTAAGTCTACGAAAAAGAACTGAAGCTATAGTAAAGGAAGAGGATGGGCCCTGAAAGTCTCATACTCATGCTACTGGATGTAGCTGCCGAGGCGTCTGTGTAACGTTTTTCTTTCTCTGAGGCTGAAAAATGAAGAATGTAAACTTGTAGCATCCACAGTTTAGTGTTTCTCACTCCTCCCGCCCCATCTCTTTCTTTTCCCTCTTTTTCATATTTCAGTCTTATAGAACCTTGGCTGCCCCCTGGGGTCACTATAATTGGACCCTAATTTCCTGAGCGGGAATCGTCTGAGTTCCTTTAATTGACTCCGTTCTTGTAGTGAATTGAGACATTTAAATGGGAACCAAATGCGGATGGCCAAAAAAGTCATGACCGCCTGATAAGATCAGCAGACACTGACTGACAGAAAGGCAGCAGTGTGGACACCAGGAGCCGCTCCATTGTTCAGCTGGGCTGGTTTGTACTAGCACGGTTAAAAGGGCATGCTCTTTGCAAATATTTAAAATGGCTGAGGAATCTGTCTGCTCATAAACAGCTAAAAACAGGTACTAGATAACTCCTAGCACAAACATTCATTCTGTAACCTGTATTTTATGTAGTCCATTATTTATGATGTTGAAGATTTTTTCCCCAGCATGCTCTTAAGCTGCCCTTTTGTAATGCTTGCTTGCTAATGCGATTGCTCTGTGATTGCTTTGAGCATTGCTTTTCCATTCCTGATGAAATTGATAACATGCCAGTTCAGCTTGTTTTGGCTGCTTGCATTCGAAGAACCTCCAGTCTGGCTACAATAGGTCGTCCCCTCCAGCCAGTGTTTTTAGCCTTTCCAAAATTAGCATATGATGAAAAGGCCTTAATGAGCACGCTGCACCACAGTGCTTATCTCAGGAAATGAAATAATCACTGATTTTAAAATCAGATAATTTTAGGGCAGAAACAAAAATTGGCCTGCTGTTTTCTCCAGCGTCAGCACGGCTGTTTTGTTGTTTCGGTCTGTCTCTCTAAGGAAACAACAAAAGGCTTTTGCATTCAGTAGCCTTCCTGAAAAAATCATTTCCAGGGCATGTACAGGTCAAATAATGTTGTTTGTGCAATTAGCTCTTTTTTCCTGTTAGCAGAGCACAAATATTCACCCAAAACACAAACCATATCTTAATGACTACACTGTGTTTTTTTCCACAAGGAACCAAGGAAGGCCGGGAGGGTATGATGTCACCGACTGGATGGTGGAGCCTTTGTATGAGAGCTATTTAGATAGAGCTATTTGACTGCTAATCCTCAGCTGGATCCTTCTATTCAGAGTCAAATCTCTCCCTGTAGAAGGTAACATTAAGAACAAACTCAGGACATGTCTGGTCGTTTAGCCCAGATCCCTGGTATATTCAATGAACGTTAGTCACCTGTGACTGGAACCTACCTAATAGCTTGCAATACCTCCATGTGCATAATAACAGCTGTGATTCAATGTTCAGCCTGTCACAGATTTGGGTGATGCCTTACTTGACACAAGTTTGAGAAAAAGTTTCAGTAGACTGGGATTTTTGCTTTCAGCTACTTCCGTCACACTATGGCTTTTGGCAACCCCAAATGCAACCACTCCTTTTTGCCAATCATTAACATCGCAGTGGCGCATTTTCCACACATGGAACGAAACATTCACTGCACTGTAGCACCTCTTCTCAGTCTATGAATCCCGTCACTCACATCCCGCAGTTATTTATAGACCGATCATCCTCATAGAACACCATCTGCAGGAGCATAAACCACTTTATTACCACCATAAACACACAAGCTGACCAAACCAACTCTGGCTGTCTGAGCCAAGCAACGTCGCTAAGAGACCTGCTAAAGCTGTGTATTTGATTAAGATCTCAAATAAATAAATGAATGGATGCGGTTTTGTAATGATGCTGGTCACTACTGCAGTCGCTCCCACAGTGGTACTATAAGAGACCCGGACCCTGGACTTGAGATTTTGTTTTTTAAGACTAGAAGAGATTGAAAGATCGAAAGATTAGCGTTAAGGTTATGTTTAGGATTAGCATTTCCATTTATACTATCTGTCTAAACATTTGTAGCCTCCAAAGTTTGTTTTGATATTTGTCCTCAATCCTCTCCTCTTCTGGGAAGGCTCTACATTAGATGTTGGAACATTTGCTGTGGGGATTTGATTGCATTTAGCCACATGAGCATTAGTGAGGTCAGTTAAAATGTCTGGTTATTAGTTGGGGATCACTTCAATTTTTTCCAAAGGTATCGGGTAGAGCTCCATCACTCTGGAGAAAGCAGTTCCTCTGCTTCACAGCCCAATAGAGAAGGTGCTATAGTGCTGTAGCTGAAGCTTGGCACTGGACATGGTGACCTTATTCTTGTTTGGCTGCTCCAGAGGATTCTGTTCTACTGGTAATGCTTTACTATGTGCAGTGTAAGTTACCGGTGACCCATAGCGGAGATGACTTCATTCATTAGAGGTGCTCTCTGGACATTTATGGAGATGTATATATGTATATATGAACGTGTGTGTGTATATATATGTATGTTACATTTAGGCACATATGGCTGATGTTATATGAAGATGAATGTGTTTCTGTGGAAGAGAGATGTATGTATTTTAATTGTGCACACTGCTGTGTGTCTGAGAGGTATGTTTGGACTTGTTTTAGAAGGAAGGCATGTTAAAAAATCTTTCAGCTGGAATCACCAGTGCTATCACATGAGTATCTGATTAGTGTGTTGGCTAATCTGTGGGTTATTTCTAAAGGCTCTCCTAAAGAGGTTGAAAAACAAACGAATGGGGGAAAAAATATCAAATCAAACACATGCACCAATAATAAGTCAGGTTTTAACAACCGTCACCAATCCTTTTAGGTGTATGTGCATGAGTCTTTCATGTTTCTCCTGCCCACTGCATTCAGTCTCACCTTCGTCCTCGCACCTCTCATGTGCGGCTAACGTCAGAAACCATCAGCACCTCCTCGGTGGTGAATGCAAACATGTCAACACTGTGTCCCTTCTCGCGGAGGCTGCAGTGACGGTCTGTCTACAACATGCATGCATGCAGAGCTGGGAAGAGTAGACTGAACCAGCACTCAAGTAACACTAGTGTGACATCAGTAAAATAGTGACTGAGGTAGAAGTGAGCTGAGCCTAAAGAAACGCAAGAAGAATGAGAAGAAGCACAAAAACAACAAGTACTATAGAGTTTCCTATGGAGCTGCAGCAGAGCCTCCGAGTACTTTTAGCATCTATCATTTTACCAGATGTTATTCTTTTGACTTCAGGATCCTTATGGTCTGAACAGATAAAGCTTGAAAATTAAGGTGTCCAGGAATAAAGGGGTTTAGGAACTGTAAATGCAGATGGATGTGGCATTAAATCCTGTTTGACTTTTAAATGTAGATTACTCTGCTCACAAATAAGCCTGTTTTTGAGTAACCTGTTGAGCAGATGCAAAAGTCTTGGCACTTCTAGTTAAGCAGCGTGCTTATGTTGATTTTTCTAGTGAAGGTACGTTAACACATGCTCTACAGAAGATCTGTAAATGTGCTGTTTTAATGCATTAACATATTAGAAAAGCATAAAAACATAAATGGCAAACCGTGTTAATGTTATTCTATGTTTTACATGTGTAGGCATGTATTAAATAGACTATATTAAATAGCAAAGAAGTAGAAATGATGCCCTACAATGTATAGGGGTGTATATTTAAGTTTGTTCATGTAGAACTCGGGTTCATGTAGAACACTGCAGCCCACCTGGTTGTAACTAAACAGCATGGGTCCACAAGAAAACAAAACTCAGCTTTTTATGTAAAATTGTTTTTCTCGTTTATTTCTCAAGCGCTAACATCAATTGACTCATTTCATGGCACATATCTATGGCACCCGACAGCAGCAATTCTTTAGCCATAGGAACAGCTTTCTTACTCCTCGCCCCTCCTCCACCCCCCATTCCACATCCATATTTAATGTAATGTGAGTTGAACGAATTGCTGCTCTTTCTGAGGAACCGTATTAGCGGTTTGTTTTGGAAATTTTTCCATCTTTGGTTAGCTAATTGTTCGAATCCAGGCGCTGGTGGCTGTGTGTCGATGTTTAATTTGTTTAGAGTTACCTCTGTAAAATATTTCAACACAACTGATCTCTCCATTTGTATCTACAAATTTTTTCCCCATTTGTACTTTTATGACATACTTTTAAAGTGCTGTTACCGGCGCACTATGGACTACTGTTTTCTCCTGTATGTAGGCAAAAAGCCAAAGCACTGCTCACTAAACGGAACGACCTGTTTCCAGTGAAAGCCAATCCAAACATGTTTGACACAATCTTCCTTTTAAAAAAAAAAAATTACTTTAAAACCGTATTTAAAAACAGCTCTTAAAAGTCATTAGAGGAACATTAAAAAGTGCTGGGCGGCAGTACTTTGATGCCTCGGCTTATTAGTGAGTGAGGGAGCCATAAAGCAGGGGATGTGAGGAAGGGTGAAGTTGAGGCCCGTGTCTGGGACGCAGGTGATTTGGATTTTCTGAGCAGAGAAAGAGAGAGCGAGAGAAAGAGTCACATGCCTGACACACGACTGTGATCTTCCACAGGTTGCACCATCATTAATCATTAATTACCACCTAAACTTTTACACAACAGATCAAAGATATTCATTAGGCCGGGGTGCATTTAAATACATTTCAAGCCTGTTACATGCATGTTTAGACTAATTAGGCCGGCAGTGGTTATCGGAAAACATTACAAGAGGGCCTCCTGTGTGTGTTTATGCCCAGCGTAGTGTGATGTAAATGATTTGGAGGGTTCACTGAACTGTTTTTGCCACTGGCTGGAAGGAGCTGCTGTTGTAGTAACACACTTGGTGGGAGAGAGAGAGGGAGAGAGAGAGCGTGAGAGAGAGAAAAGGAGTATTGCATGTCCACACCTGAGCCCAGCCATCTGCTACAGTAGCTGAGAAAAAAGAAAAAACAGAAAGAAAGAAAGGCCCGTCCTGACCACTCTCCTTTCTCCTTTTTCACACTCCATCTATCAGAATGCTCCCACCATCAACAGCTGGCTGTTCCCTCAGGCCAACTTTCTGCTTCGTTAAAGCTCTGGACTCTGGCTTCTGGAGCTTAGAGTGTTTCCTATTGAGGCGCTGCTGTTGAACCCTTTGGCTGTGTAATTTGATTTACTTCAGGTGATTTGGGTGAAACAAAATCGAAATGAGTCCACAGCCTGGCACAGGTCAGCATAACTGCCAGAAACATTTCTTTAATCGATTAAAGCAGCAGCCATTCAGCACAACAGCGCTTTATTTACCAGCTCTGCTTAAAGCTTTGATGTCAGTGACAGGTTTGGACTTAGGAAGTCACAGCTATCGCCAGTGATAACAAAAACCATAGAGCTATATTACTATACAACCATGGTTATATTCAGTCTCGAGAAATTCTCTTCAAACTAGTGATTCCAATTTTTTATTGACTTGATGGCCTAGCTGTACGTGACCTTGGTAGGTTTCAATTAACTGAACATAGAATTGAGAAATACCGTGTTAGCTTGATAAAAAGTCTGTTAAATTGCGTTATAATGTGTCTCAGTACAGGAACATGTAACATATTTAGAAAAATCTAAAGCTACTCTTCGTTTTTTGGGGATTTAGAGGCCTCTCTGGTGGAAATGTGTAACCACATGCAGAGAAACATTTTGTAGCACTGGACCCCTGTGCTGAGTGGTTGAATCTGGAATTCAAAGAGAACTTAGTCAAAACTTGGTGAGAGTGGTGTCTTCTGAGGATGCAGGCAAATCATCTACTGCTGTCATCATATCTTCATTAATCTAACTGAGATTATGCATTACATTCTGTTTACGTTTGAGTACTACACCTTGCTACAGTGTATATTCACAGTGCAGTGTTATTACAGCCATCTGCCGTTCCCTACTGCCAGTCACATGTACTAGCCCAGCTTCTTTATTGTTACTTGTTGTCTGCCATTCTTGACATGCATCTGAAATATCCTACTTGCGTGTACAATATCTCCTTTCCCTGACACTGTTATATGTGGAAGCATGCTGCTGTAGTAAAAGAATTCCAGTATATACTGAACACATATGTCAACAAACCAGCTTGAATTTTGAGACCTAAATGTCTCACATTCTCTTATGCAAATTATATGTTTAATGGTTTTGGACACAGAGAAGCTTACAAGTCTCGCAACTGTCTAGACCTTTTCCCCAACATTAGAAGATTGTGTGTTTGAACTCCTGTGTAACAGCCACATTTGACTGGGTACCTGAGAAGTCCTGTAGGAGGGAAAGGATCCTAGGTATTGGATTAAATGAGCAATACTTTAAAATATAGGTAAGACTTCCTATGAGATCTGAATTACCAATGCTTGTCATGTGACATAATGCGATGACGTGCATATGACATGCATTAAGATCTGTTTATGGGAAGAATGTAAACATGAATGTTGTAGTATGCTTTAACATACTAGAACAATTTTCTGGGTTATTACCTGCATCAGACCCAGCATTAGATCCAGCTAAAACCTTTGCTGTGTAAAATCACTTCTGGGAAGTTGGAGAAAACAGGAGCTGAGTTTAGGTGGACCTTTTCCAGTTATTTGTAAAGGAATTAAAACACAAGCTATACAAGTTATAGTGTGGAGCTGATAGAGGTTATTTATTTTAGCTAACTGGAAACTGTAATGGAAACTAGCTGTAATGCTGGACTGTTAGCAATTAGCAACCAAAGTTATGTGTTCAGCAGTACAGAGCTGCCTTATGTTGGCAAGTAGATAAAAACAGTAAACTGCGACCTTCTTGTTTAGGAATGTAAGTAGCATTAGCAATAGCTTCAAACTAGCTTGCTCACTCCTTCTTGTAATTTCTGTACTGACATATAGATGTGATCATATGTTTCACTTAAAGCCTGTAATGAGCTAGTATAATACTATATTAGTAAATGTTCTTATGAGCAGATATTATAATATGTTATGGAATCTGACTTTATGAAGTCATATGATCTTGCTGTATAAAGTGTTATGAATGTGATTACAGCTATATAAATGCAATTATACAAGATCATGCCCAGAAAAAATGATTTGTGAGTTTTGTGAACAGATTTGTGAACAGAAAGTGTGAGTTGAGCAAACTCCTGTGTCCTTAAGTTGACTTAACTCCTAAAAAGCTAGAGCATGTATTTAAATGATATAGTAAAATTACAATAATACATCTAGACATCTAAGGGTTAAGCTGAGCATCTTTTAAAGAACAATCGAATGTGAAGTGCTGGTAGGGGTTGTGTTTAATAATGCTGATGACTGCCTACATTGAAGTATAACGAACTGGTCTGCAAGAGCAGGCAGTGAAGGAGGAGAAGGGGGGTGCTGGAGGGGCTTTTGAATGAACCTTGGCTGTCCTGGAGGCCTTCCGGGGTGCATTCATTTGCAAAACACTCAGGGAATGGGCCATCCATTTCACCCCCTGGCCTCCACCAAACCCCCCGCTGGAGAGATGCTATCTTATCAACTCAATAATGGCTGTGCATACAAAAAGGGACTTGAGCTCGGCTGGTGCTTCGTTTCAAATCTGAGGGGTGTGAGAGGGCCTTTCGGATGGGTAGTATGTGTGTGCGTGTGTGTGGCGGAGGGGTCGTGTGTGTGTGTGGTGGGGGGTGTTGGTGGGGGTGGCAAAGATAAGTGCTGAAAGGGTGACTTGAATGATAGCACCAAAGGCCAAAGCTTTGCCTTGGGATTTACTTATCTCACTGGCAATAAGAAATGCAAACAGCATCCAGTGTGCAGATAAAATAGCACTGTCTTCATTACTCATCTGAAATAATAGAGAGAGAAAAGAAAAGAACGGAAGTGTGAGGAACGTCCTGGAGCCACAAGACACACCAGGCTAGACCAGATGTATATTTGGAGTGGCCTACAAACCTAAACCGTAACCCTTAAACCTTTACTTAGAGCTCCCTAGAGAGTGCTGGAAATTCGGCTACACAAGAAACACCTTGCTGAGCTTTACAGAGAAATGCATTATAGGACCTGACTTTATGAAGTCATATACTCCTGCTTCATAAAGTGTTATGCATGTGATAACAACTACTTAAGCACAATTATACAAACTGATTTCGCAAAAAAAGTTGTATATATGGTGTATAATGCCTTATATATATATGCACTGCTTTAAATAATCATGTGCCCCCATCAGCCAGGTGTTTAACTCTGACCAAAAATGATATACACTTATTTTTAAATAGTGGCGCCCAGAAGAAATTTGCAAAAGCTACTGGGAAGGAAGATAAAGATTACCAGGAACAATAAATGATAATAAATGTAAAGTGATATAGACAATATTTGTTGAGCTGCACACACAGAAGTAGTGAAAGTCTGCAATTGTGGCTGTTGGGTGAGTCATTTACAGAGATAAGGCCAGCCCTTGCTTATGTCACATGCGTGACCGAGTGTGAAACTTGAATCTGCATGTCTCATGATGTGACACCCACCCATCTAGTTTCATTCCTTCATAGGCTGATTCCAGCACCTGTTTGATGATGAGTGTATTTATAATGCTCTGAGAGAGCAGGCGGTTTAGGTGACATTCAGGAATGGTGTTAAACTGTCTGCATATTATTACTTGCTTATATTATTATTATGACTGTATTTTGTAACTGAAGGGGAAGTAGTGTTATTTTTTAAATTATGCTAAGCTAGGTGGTCCCAATTTCCACACTTCATAGCTGTTTATGTATTGGCAGCAACATCGAGAGATATACACACGAAAAACGTTGGATATCGGCCCACAGTTCCTACACTGATTCATCCCTACTATCATGGTGCAAAAATCACAGAACATACTATACTGCGAAATGTTTATACTGTTCAGAAATGATTCTCCACATGAGTGCCTTGTGCTCCTGCACAAGACTTAAAACTTGTGAAATTTCCACAGAACAAAACAACTGAAAAATGAACTTTCCTTTTTCTACCTCAATTTGTTACTCTGCTTGTCAGGTTTGCTACAGTCCTGCTGTTCTTCCGTAGCTTGTTATAGAAAAAAAAAACAGTCTGATGGACAAAACAAAAGTTCTACATCCAGTAAACATCAGGTGTTTAGAGGCAATGTAACTTCATATGGTTGGGGGCATGTAGTTTGGATAGTAGCTGGCCTGATAGCTATCTAAAGATTTTGTAAGAGTAACAGATTACATTTCTTAAAAATATAACTGGGTGGGCCTTCTGGTACCTACTTTTGATTAACCGGCTGTTAGCCAACCAGTCAGGTGGAGTTCTGTGCCGTAGTAACACTTGTTAACCTCCTGAGACCCCAGCGTCCTCATATGAGGACATCACATTTCTGCTTCTCTGCACCATGATACTTTTTAAAACGTTGACCCTTTGGCCTCAAATGAGGACACTGCTTTTTGCCAAAACAACTTCCTGTACAAATACAACGTTTAGTTTTTATGCGTGTTGGGTCCTACTAATCACAAATAGCTAGGAGAAATTAACATTGCACACCAAGCAAGTCCGGGTCTCAGGAGGTTAATTGAAGTCATGTCAAACCTGCAAGCTTTGTAGTAGTTTGCCTTAGCTCAGCGCAATGTCTGTAGTAAAGTACAAACTAATGCACTGTTTGGCAGATGAGCCAAAATACATGCACTTTTTAATAATAGTTAGGTAAGAGCGAGAGGTAAGAACTTTTGAATGGTGCTTTATGAACATATTTGCATATTTGAATATATCAAGAATTGTATTCATAAGCTAACATTCAGCGAACAGTATTTTCATGTAGGAAATCAACACAACATGGATTTTTGCATAGGTCAAATGCCAGAGCATTTAAAAAAGGACCAGGGTATTTTATAAATTATGCATGCATATTGAAACTAACATTAGACTACTAATAGTAGCCTCTGTCTGATGAGAAGTGGACAAGCCTGTAAACATTAACTTTGACTGCAGGGCCTAAAAGAGCTATTGTGGAATAATGTTTCATACAGAGCTGTGCTTTATGGGGAGTAAGGGGTATTTGGTAGTAAGTAATCTAAAGCCAGCATGCCATCGAATAGAAATAGCCAAATATAAGTTTGTTCAGCCATTGTTGTGACTGCTGAACTGACACTCAGCATGAGGGAGCTGAGCTCATGCGTAAAGCATAACACAGAAATAACACACAAAGTCATCCATTCATGAGGTCCATGTTCACTATCTATAATATTCTCACTTTCTTGTGTTGGAGCATTAACTTTTTTGCGTTGCTCCAGTCGTCTTGTTACAAATCAAAATCTGTTATATTTTGATTCAATGATCTATGTGATCATTAGCAGAATTAGCATTGCTAATTTAGAATGAGCCCTTTATGTCTACATAGGAGCAGGTCGTCTTCCAACAGAGCCATGTAAAGCCACAGTAGCCTGTGGCTTGGGCTGCTGTAGCCCAGGACGGTCAAACCACACACCATCGTTTTTAGACTAAAGTCGCAGCTTAAATTTGGTGGATCTATTGCACCTGTTAGAGGACGTAGAAAGAAGAATCTTTGTTGAAATGCCCAGCCCTGGCGCATATTAATCCCTAGCTCCATGCATAAAGCTCCAGCAGTTTCTTGTTCAGATTTTCCTGTTCAACCTTAAATGGTGCAGCAGTTATATTCTGGTGCTGGAAATTCACTTTTTATTTGCCAGCTTTTCCCTTTAAACTTTAAATAGTGCAGCAGTTATTCTAATGCTTTAGGCACCAGAATGGACCTACAGCACCATTTAAGGTGGAATGAAAGAATATCAGAATATCAGACAAGGTAACCAGCCTTAAAAGAATAAGTAGGATGTTTTGATTTCCCACCGCAGAACATCAGGGAGGAAGAAGCGAGTGTGGAGTCTGAACAGAACTGGCCGTACTAAGCTGTACTCAGTATATAAGCATACCACTAAATTGGTAGGACACCACTGGTGGATAACTTGTGTTAGAAAGCTGCTGACCGTTGACAGATGGAGCGCATTACTTATTATATACCCTTAAAGGTTACAATCTTCTACTTACTATCTAATCTGTTAAATTTGTGAAACTGTGTGTTAAACACAGCCATCACAGTGAAATCCAGAGGGGCTGGTAAGGGTCGCTGTGGGGTCTAAAGGTTTAAAAACCAATCAAGACCACCAGTTTCTGCCCCCGTTACCGCATGGCCATATTAAATTCCAAAAAGTTATGGTGCATAAGCTAGACTCATATGAACAAATATTGGTTGGCTGTTGGGTCACCTGCTTTCCTGAAAGCTTCCTGGATCAATTTGCAAACAGGAAGGAAATACCCCCGAGGAAATCAATTTGGGGCTAATGAAATCAACAGCCATCAAAGCCTCTCCTCACCGCTTAGATACGCAGATATAAACAAGGCCTGCAGGTGATAGATAAGACGTACATGAATTAACATTTTTCAAACCCGGCAAACCACACGCACACAGACCCGACCATGACCAACACATGCTGCAGCTTATTCACCGCAAGATACGGTATAAATATTAATTTTACTCTTTAAAATGTGCTTAGTCATATCTCATGAAGCAGACAAGGTGAACCCAGGCATGATGCCAAGTGAGCGATCAATGGCGGTCCTGTGTGTCCTGTGGAGCGGGCATACAGAGAACAGGCCCAGCATGAGCTCGGCCGCACTCCGCAGCGAATACCATTAATCTCTCCACAGTGCTCAGCCCTAAGCCCATCGAATCATACCGCCATTACTAATGCACAAAGGCCTCACGCACTATCACAGACCTGATGAGCATAAAGTTCTCTGTTTTTAAAATTCATTCGCAATGAGAGGAAGTGGCAGTATACATATTCAGCTTGAGACAATTTCTTTGAATAAGTCCATAAAGGGCTCATTAAGGCCACAAACAATGTGCATAACAGCGAAGCACGGAAAAGGAAGATGGATGGATTAATGTACAAGCTATTTTGTATTCGTAGTTCATAGCAGTACAGTTCATGTACATACACTACCTGACAAAAGTTTGGGGACATCTGTTATTTCAAAATGTTTATTAAGTGATAAATGATTTTTTGGTCGGTTTACAGTAACTCAAGAAATGATCTAGAAAACTGTTTAGACCTCATCATTTTTGTCCACACTGTTGATATTTTTGCATGCAAAACCAAAGAAAGATTTGACAAAAGCACTCCCTTTGAAATACTTTCAAACCTGTGTGTTGGGATGTCAGCTCATTAGAAGTTAGCTATATAAATATATAAAAAGTTCTGAAGCAACAAACTGCACCAAACGAGTTTATAATATGTGAATTTTATAATATCGTCGCTGTCCAATGAAAAACATCTCCATTTTTGTTGATTTTTACTTTAATGCCTCATTTGATCACATTAGATGCTGTTTACACTGTAAGGAAATTTCATAAAAAAAGGACCAACAGAAATGGCCCAAAACGGCTTGGAAAGACGTCTGGTTCCATTGACTTTCATTCAAATTAAATGAGGTTTTTGGCCTCTCCTGTAAAATTGCGATTTTGGAGATACCTGTTTTTCCTTAGACAGCGACGATATATAATATAATATGTGCATTTAACAGTAGGTTGGAAAGAAAATCCACTGTGTGGAAAATGTATTAGATGGTAAAAACTTTAAAATATTACTTTTAAAAATATGTAAAGAAAAAAAAAAAGATTATATTTGAAAGTCTACCTGTCAGAGGACATAGGATTTCATTTTTTTTCACTTTTGATCTGTAGTGTATTATTAGCTTAAAGTTACTATGACGTACACTCAAATACTAAGTCTGTCTTTTCACCCAATGAAATGTCACAAATACCTTCATCAAACATTATTAGCAAAAAGACGATGTCACCATATATAGATATTATGTCAACTATATGTCAACCGTCATTAACAGTGGCAGATGCAGCCTTTATAATAAACAAAGCCTACTAAAAATCTGAAAGTGTTTATAAATGTTTATGTATCAGTTGTCATTAAGAGCTTATGCAGATGCAGTTTTGCATTAAACTGTATTAATGTATATAGCCTGGGGATTTTTAGAATAGGTCGGGATCATTCATAAAGCATATATACTGCTTGGCATAGAGAAATCTTCAGGCATTAGGCACTTTCAATATGTAAAAATCCTTCTTTTTGGGCCTGCAGGCTTCATGGCCTCATATATAACTTCTTATAGCTATTGTTTGGAAGCATGTTGCGCATAGACGTAATTCAACAAAATGTTAATATTTTATTAATTTAACCAAAAATGGCAACACAAACCAAGAAGTGGGATGACAGAGGGAAATAGAAAATGTCCGGGCTTCTAGTTTAATCAAATATTAATCCAGATCAGTTCATGATTGATATTCATTCAGTCAAGTACAATTAATGTCTCTTCCATGTGTCCAAAATGTGCTATACTGCCAATTCGATGCAGTAGAAAATCACCTCCTATGCACATATAGAGACCTCTAGAGACTGTAGCCCACTTTAACTGAAAAATAAAGATCCAGGATCTATAATATCCCAATAAAAGTTCATATTAAATACATTTTTAGCTTATTTACATTTAAGAGGACATACACCCACACCAGAGACACGAGTATATACAGTACCTTTATGATGATCCTTATGATATTTGTGATGCTATTTGAACTGTATGTAGCTTAATAAGTTCAGCTTTCAACCTTAGGTTCTGCTAATAACCCACAAGAGCCCACAGTGACGTATGTGTCACAATTTAGAAAATTGGCGATGTGTTTGGTTAGTGCAGTTAGAGACAAAACCAGCTCATTTTAAAGTCTTGTTTTTGTATCTGTAAGGTTTCAACCCATTTAAGAGCTCTAATATTAATATACCCATATTCTATATCACACATACCCATATTCTATATTACATATCCATATTCTATATTACACATACCCATATTCTATATTACATATACCCATATTCCATATTACACATACCCGTATTCTATATTACATACACCCATATTCTATATTACACATACCCATATTCTATATTACATACACCCATATTCTATATTACACATAGCCATATTCTATATTACACATACCCATATTCCATATTACACATACCCGTATTCTATATTACATATACCCATATTCTATATTACACATACCCATATTCTATATTACATATACCCATATTCTATATTACACATAGCCATATTCTATATTACACATTTCCATATTACACATACCCGTATTCTATATTACATATACCCATATTCTATATTACACATACCCATATTCTATATTACATATACCCATATTCTATATTACACATACCCATATTCTATATTACACATACCCATATTCTATATTACACATACCCATATTCTATATTACACATACCCATATTCTATATTACATATACCCATTCTGACGCCATTTATAGAACACCATGATGGAATACCAGTTATGGAATTGTTGTTGTTGTGACATATGCTACCAGTATTATGACTCTGTAATACTTACAGAAGACGCCATGTGACCTCCTTGTCACAATAAGACTGATCTTTTATGATCTTATAACTGACCCTTTATTATTTTCCCCTAAGGGGAAACGGGTCTGGGCTCTTATGGGTTAAGGGACCGGCTGTGGGTCGAGGCAGTCAGCTAAAGTTTGACTTGTCTTAGAACGTGTTACTGAGAATGTATCATGAGACACATTATTATGATGACTAGTAAAAATACCAAATCAATACTTGCAGACAGGCATTAAGGTTTATGCATATTCATTAATGCTAAACATATTAAGAAAGCAGAAACAGCTGGCAGTCTTTCAAGCTCTCTCAGTAATCACTGTTAAGTAAAGGGAGTTTCGGTACTGCTGCAGAGAAGACTTTCTGTGGCATTATGGCACCAGTCAAATGTGCATAGCCATTGCTCTGTTTCCACAATTTCCTCGTGTCTGGAATAAAGACAATTAAAGGGATAGTTTGGTGAAAATCAAATGAACGATGTTGTGCTATGAAGCGAATGAAGTGAAGATGAATGTACGGAGTAATGTCAGGTTTCGTGACCGCTAAAACTGTTTTATGACATCAAATAACAGCTGCACACAGAAGGAAGTGTCGGATTGTAATGCTATTGGGAAGGAAGATAAAAGTTACCAGGAACAATAAATGATGATCAATTTAGACTAATATGATCAATATTTATTGAGCTATACAATATTTATTGAGCTATACTGAAGTCTCTCAGTATGAAGTCATGCCACCATGTTTGCTAATGCAACATGCTAGATGTCTCGGCACGGAGGTGTAGAGGTTCCTAATGGTGTTCTGTGATAATCCATCCCATGCATCTTAAATTTTCTCACGCAGGTCCTGCAGATTATGCGGTAGGGGTGGAGGTGCAGTGACTCCAGGCCTTCTGGGTGTGTGGTGCATGACAACAGACCCATCATTTTGGTGCTGACCACGTTGCTTCCACACACGGATTCCTTGGTAGTCTTTGCCAAGACAAAAGCAGGACTCGTCACTGAAGATGACACACGGCCACGTGGTGACGTTGACCTGGTATTAAGGCCAGTTGTAGCATGTAGTCCTGTGTTGTACAGCTGTCTGCCAATGGTGCTGGCATGAGGTTGACTCATGGAGGGCATCACTGCTAGCTCAATGTCCGCATTTGTGGCTGTTGGCTCAGTCAGTTACAGCGATAAGGCTCGTCATTGCTTATGTCACGTGAACAGCCGGACATGCATGTCTCATGATGTCAAACCTACCCTCCAAGTATGCTATACAGTGACAGAAAGTCCATTTCAGATTACTTACCAGATCTACATTTTGCTTGATGCTAGAGCTTTCATTGCTCATTATCTAGATAAGCCTTCTCATAAGCCTGTCTCAGGTGCAAAACCAAAGAAGCTATTTTTTACACCAAGCATGTGCTGACTACATGTGGGGTCAGAGGAAAATAAACAGATGTGATGTTTTTTTATCCTGCCTTCACATTCTGGGCCAGAAGAGCTATCTATTCCAGCATGTGTCATCAGTCTGGCTCTGACAGGAGGTAACCCATAAAAGTTGAGATTATCCAGATTTTCATCAGGAATTACAGAACATCTGTTATGTTGCTGTTGTCTGTAATCTAACACTATACAGATTTATGTATACGGCTATATAATATACAGTGCAGGCTGTTGTTGTTTTGGCCCTGTATACCAGCATCTGTCATTAGACGCTGAGTAATGCTCTGCTAGACCACTGCACATATTTTGTTTTGGGAGGCTTTCTGTGTTCAGTTTTATCTTCAGTAAATAAAATGCATGCTCGGGAGAGTTCAGGCGGGGTGACTGACTTGTCCACTTAAGAAGCACTAAATAGGAAAGCCTGGATCAGTTTTTAGTAGTACAGCAACCTCTTCTGGGCTTTCACTGGTAAGAGGAAGTAACAGGACTGCCTTAAAAAGCTTGAGTTCAGTTCATTTCTATTTAAATTTCTTTTGAAGTTCTTTGAAGTTTAATGAACTAAAAGGTTTAAGGCAGCCCAGTCACCATCCATTACTTCTACTCTCTCAGATTCATAAGACTATGCATAAAAGTTGTAATATGATGAGTGTGGGTGTCTCAGACGTTATGTTTGCAAGACATGAACTAGTTAGATATGCTTTTATTTAAGTTACTTTATGGTGTATATACAGTACTGTAGCAAAGTCAGAGAAAAATAGCATAAGCATAGGGAAAAATAGCAGAAAACAGATATATAACAGAAAACTACATCATCCATCCATCCATCTTAAACATTCATCCACTCATCATCTAAACCGTTTATCCTTTCGGGGGGCTGGAGCTTAAACCAGTGCTCACTGGGTGGAAGGCAGGAAACACCATGGACAGACCGCCAATCCATCACAGGCCTTAACAGGTAAATACCCTCATAGTCAAAAAAATTGTTGCACCCAGAAGGAATCAACCAACAGGAATAAAATTTGTGTTTCAAGCTCAGTCCCATTCTTGACATAAGCAAGGATGGACCCTATGGCCTGGCCCAACAACCACAATCACAGACGTTCAACAAGTGATGATGCCCTCCATGAGTCACTCAGCACCATTGGTAGACAGCTGCACAACACAGGACTACATGCACGCAGACTGTAACCATCAAATACATGAGTGATAAACAGTTTGTGGTCACGTGTCACATGTTCAGAAGGCCTGTCATTCCACCTCCACCTCTACCACAAAATCTGCAGGAACTGTGTGAGAATGCATAGGATGGATTATCATCATTAGGAACTTTTGTGTGCGTGTGTACCAGCTCTAGGTACCAGCACTGGCCCCTGTTCGGGCAGTGTCTGAGCTCATGGTGAGTTTTGGACTCTAAACTTTCTTTACTAGCTGGAATATTATCCAACGGAACACTAAGCACGGTTGTAAGTCGCTATGGATAAGAGCGTCTGCTAAATGCCTTAAATGTAAATGTAAAACTTTTACAATTCCATGCTGCGACGTCTGGCATGTTGTGTATGACCCCATACTGAGAGACACTACTTCTGTGTGTGTAGCTCTATAAATATTGCCTTTATCTGTCTAACTTTATCATCATTTATTGTTCCTGGTAAGCTTTATCTTTCATCCTAATAGCATTGCAGTCCCACACCTCCTTCTGGGTGGAACTATTTATTTATTATTTTGATGTTGCATGCAACTTTCTTTTTTTTTTTCATCATTTAGTGAGCTTCCTTTCTGTTAGGAGGCCTGCTTTCAGTAAATCTTCACTCTGATAGTTTTCTACACCTCCAAGGTTCAGCCTTAGAAGTAATCTAAATTATCTCAAGCACATTAATTGCTGTTGAGGTCTGGACTAGGGTGGTGAGTCCATTTTTCTGAGAACACCAGCAGCTTCTTTGTCACCAAGAGCTTCTTGAAAAGAGCTTCTTGACTGCGTATCCTTTCAGACCCACACTGTTCAGATGCCTTCTCACAGTGAAAAGATGGACTGAAACACCTGTGGATTTTTTTAGATCTGAAGCAAAAAATGTAAATGGGTATGATTCCTATATGGAGTCCATAATATACATGCAAATACCTTCAAATGAAATCTGAGATTCTGCTCTCATGTCAAATGCAATGCGTTGGAGTGCAGAGCCAAACAAACAGAAACTGTGTGTTCAATTACTTGCTGACTGTATAATTAGCACCATACACATCCAGACGCTTGAGCAGAGCAGAAAGTAGCAGCAGGTCTGTATGAAACGAGCGGTATTGCACAGCCAATAGATATATGTGTTCATAAACAGGCATGGATAAAAGGAGGTGGTCTGAAGTAAGCAAAGTCACCTACTATTCATCTCTCAAATCATCGCAAGAAAAAAGAAGATACGGCACCAGGGAGAAAACGGAACACCTGCAAACTAATAAAAAATCCCAGCATCGGAGCTCATTTCATGATAAGACTGTTGGACTTCGGCCACGGCGCTCTATTTAAAATCCATTGCGGGCTCATAGATTTGATTCTGAAACTGCTCTTTATTGAAGATATGATCAAAGGCTGTTTTGTTTTGTTTGCTCTTCTCGCGCTGTTGGGGCCGTTTCCACTGTAAGTCATGCAAATGGACCCACCAAGTGCTGCTGCAATTCTTTCTCAGCTTATCTACTACGGGCCAGGCAAGGCAAGTCTTATCCATTCTTAGGTGTTTAATATTTATGGCGAAAAATGGCACTGGACCACCTCTGCCTTGCGTGTTATTTCTGTCCCTGATAAAGTATATGTGACATGGACCATGAGGACATCATCAAGCCTGAGCAATGCATTATCAAAAGAGAGAGACAGCCAATTTAACTAGGTGACCCCGATCGGCGTGGACTTACAACCTTATGAATACAAATTTAGGACATGGTTTCCTCACACCATCCCCTGAATTCCTTGTGGCAGATATCCTCCCAAAAATAATCTACGGATGGACACAAAGGCTTAAGTCCAGTGGGCCAGATCACAGGGAGCAAGAATAATTGACCATTTTCCAGCATGTCACAGTTTTCAACAAGTCTGGCCTGCCCAGAGAAGAAGAAGAGGAGGCTTCTGGCCCATCCGGGATCAGGCTAATCCAAGAACACACAGCTGTGTGTCTAAAGATCAGTCAGCATGGCCCTGCCACCCTCATAGGCCTCTGGTCCTCTGCTATCTGGGCAGACTGAAAGAAAACCTGATATGTTTGAGGGCCACAAAAGAAAGGCGGAACAAAGGCCCCCTCCAGAACACATTCAGAGTGCTGGGAAAAAGGCCAACTTCTCTGAATGACCGGTGCATTCCTGCTTGGACAGATGCAGGAGATGTGTGTTTGTGTCTATGTGTATGAGAGTGTGTGTTTGTGTGTGTGTGTTATGAAGAGTCAGGGGCATTCGTGTTGGTCCAGCAGAGGTCTGCACCCAACAAAACCATAGTGGTGTGGCCAGTTTGCTTCTCCAACAATTGTGTGCAGATCAGCTAGCAGCTAGCATGTTTGTATACGTTTTATTTCATTTGTCATTTTGTTTCTTTTATCATTTTAGAGCATGTATCATTTCTGGCCTAGTTAGTACAAAATGAATCTGATTACTGTTCCCAATTCTTCGGCTTCCTTTAATTTTGCATTGTAGTGTCCCACTACTGACCCTTTCACCCATAGACGCATGGGAGGCCTGATCATGCAGAGTGGCCACATGCAGAGCCTGGAGGGATATTTTGCAGTTAAGAGTTACTGTTGGCTAAAACCTGTGTGCATGTGTTTGTATATATGCTATTGTGCTGGGTTGTCTGTTAGTCTTCCATCAAGTAAAGATTTTGGGGTTAGAAATAACTTTGCTGCCTTTAGCTATTGGCTTGTGCTGCTGTGTTCAAAATAACACAGCTGTGTTCCCTTGAAGCACCATGGCACATTTTTGATACCCCTACACCATGATATCAAAAGAAAGTGGCAAATTCATGGCATATATTAACAAAAACTCCCAAAGGTCCTAAACATTGTAGCTTTATGGCATTTAACCAGTCAAATTTGAAGAAAAAAGATTTTCCAATGCATTTAAAGCTTGACAAACCTCTTTGCCAGACTATACTGACATTTCAGACACTCCAGTGACATTTTCTGTAGTATTGTACTATATGAGCATTGGTTGGAACACCTAAGCTGTTTAGACAAGTCAACAAATTATGCAGAAAGAGCTTAATTTCCTTGCACACTCTGCCCGGCAGTTCAGACATCCAGTTGTAGGCACTGGGAGCTGAAGAAAGAAGGAACAGGTCTACCAACATGCTCCTCTTAAACCCCCAGCTTCAGCACCATCCCCAGTTTTCTTTTTTACTGTAAACTCGTTTCCCTGCACTCAAGGGGTGTGTTTTTAAAATGCTGGCCAGCTTGCTTGTTTTCGGTCAGACTAAAGGTTTATGTGGAGCAAGGCTATGGTAAAGAACCGCTGAGGATAAATCAGCCCATGTTGTGATTGGGTTGGGGATCTCATGATGTCTGTGTCTTCAGATATCATCCAACACAACTCATAGCCAAACAATAAGCACTAAAAGGCAAATGTCTGACAGTCAGAATGACCAATATTGCCATTTTCTCCATATTATAGTGATAGAGGTGACAGGCCATTTAGTAAGTGTAGCAGTAAGCTTGATACACGAAAAAGGATGTAGAAATGAAGTGTGTAAAAGCACTTCAGTTAAAAATGCATTTGGAGAATTTTCTCAATTTTCTTTCCATATTTTGCCCGGGCAGCAGGGCGATTGTGGGCTTGAGTTGGATTTGCACCGAGTTGCTGGAATGAGGCTGAAAGTAAGCAGTCATGGCCCAAAGAGCAGGGAGATTGGGACTGACTCTCTCTTTCTCTCTCTCAGCAGGGGGCTGTGGGTGGCAGTGAAGCGTCAGTCTCTGGTGAGAATTGATTTCCATCGTCTCCCCCCTCTCTGACACACCACCCCACAGCAGCTGAAGGCTCAGGTCACATCCCAGCCTGCCCGAGCAAGATAACGGCAAATGAAGTGGGAGCAAGTCACCTGGAACTTCACAAAAAAAACGTGATATTGCCTCAAATTGACCAGCTCCATTTCAGAGCTCAGCGTGCATTTGCCTGTGTAGGAGAAGAGAGTTTATGTGACTAGCACAGGTTAGTATATGGGACGATATTGTTGTCTACATGTTTTGATCTCTCTCTCTCTCTCTCTCTCTCTCTCTCTCCCTCTCTCCCTCTCCCTCTCTTTCTCTCTCTGAGGCATTCCATCTGATTATGAGTACTTTGCAATCTGCGACAGTTTGATTGATGCTCCTCCTCCATGAGCAGAATTTTGAGCAGCGCCTCCTCGGAGCACCCAGTTATGCTTCTGCAAGCCCGGTAACCTTGAATTTATGTTGCCACGGCAACGGAACAGGTCATGCATTATGGATTATCATTGAAATTCTACACCACCTACCTAACATAATAATGGAGGCTTGGGACTTAATCAAATCAGCCATTCTCTGTATCTGTGCCTGTGTGTGTATGTGCTGTATACAAGCCTGTGTTCATGTATATATATTTCCCCATGATTGCGCACGGACACACACATGTGCATTTCTTGTGTAAGCATATAAGCACAGCTTATGTATGCTTTTTTGCATCTAATGTATATACACCACCTACTGTATCTCTGTGCAATAGAGAAGGAGCACAGGCTGTCTGGGCCTGGAGCTGCCACGTAAATCACCAGACCAAAAAGGGGTTCTTAGAAACGGCATATCGGTATCAATGGGTATCATTCAGAATGAGGCCGATATGAGCAGATGAGCTTAGATTTGATATTGTGGTGTGACAAATCTACTGTAGCCTCCACACATTCTGAAATATGACATTTGAGCAGTTTGAGCATAATAGCCTACTTTTAGGCTAGGTGTTCAGACTGTAGGCAAATTAGATTTGTTTCTCAAATCAGATCTTTAGAGACATCCCTCCACACTGCCCAGACATCACCTGCCTATATGCATGGGTAGCTTTGGTGACATTACAGGTATCAGTAACTATGAGGCAAATCCCAGGAATTCAATCACTCTGAAAAGGTGCTCCAATTTCATCATTCAGTGTCCAGACTGACACACACATCTATAAAAATCCAAATGGATTTTCAAACCTCCTCCACATGTGGCTTGGATCCAATTAGCAAAAACTGAGTTCCATATGTTTTTCTCTTTATCCAAAGTCTGCATACAATCTGGATATGCCAAAAATCTTGGGCTGGCAGTCTGAACAAGACCTTAGATGTCCCTCCTAACTAAAGTGCTTCTGTTAAAAATACTTGTTTTTAAAGCTTAACATATTTTAAAGAATCAGGATCAGGTTTGGTATCGTTATCCAGGGTTTCAGTACCATCATCATCTCTACATGCCATAGAAAAGGCATTTCTGGTTTCCCTAAAGAACCTTTCTGTGTATACCCCTTTAAAGAACTACTTGGGTAAACAAGATATGAGTGTGAAGAACCTTTAAAGTCAGCAAGTCAAGAACAATTTAGGGACCTTTAGTTTATTGTTTGTTGTTTATTACTATTGTCTGTATAATATTGCAATGCTGTGGTGGGGAAGAAGCACTGGAGGCCATGATTTCCGCTGAAAATGTGCTCTTTAACCGAGAAACAAGCTGAAAAGGCCACTATTAATCGGCCTGAACAGCAGGAAGGTCACCTATTTCCATACACTTCCTCTTCATGATGGCCACCCAGCCCACTAACTACACCCATTCCCAAACACAGCAAACACGGATACCACACATACACAACTACAAATGAAGAACAACAACATTAACAGCATAAACAAGAACAATAAGTGTTCCTTTTACAATGTAGTGGCCAGCACAGTATAAACACAAACTACACCATGGTGCATTCCTACAAAGGCTTTGTTAAGTGGTTTTATTAAACTCATAGAACATATATACCTGGATATTGAAGTATAGCACTGTACACAGGTCAAAGGTCACCCATTTTTAGTTCAGATTACAAAATTACTAACTACTCAGGAGGTATTTCCATAGGGACTGAATATTAGATGATTTATGTGCATGAGGAAGAGAAGAGTCATTATGTAAAAAAAAACGGATGTTTACAATATTAGAGTGATTAAACATGATTTCAAAACCTGCTAGACCACCAACACCATTGCCACCAGATAAAGTGCTTAGAGAGCGTAGAAAATCGGACTCCACTCTTACTTCTACCAGACAGACTCAGGGGGCAGTAATGAAAGAAGACCATTTTAATCCTTGGTGGGATTTTATAAGCTGAAAGGTAACAATTCAGTAGAAATTAAAGAGTCTTTGGCGTAACCTCTGTCCTCTGTCCAGCGTCAATACCTTTGCTGATCCTGCCAGATTAAGATGGCAGAAGGCAGAACTTCTCCAAGAATGTTTGCTAAAGCTTTAATATCTTAAAAAATCCACAGGTGTTTGTTTCGATTCTTCGAAAGTGTCACCTCTGCGTTGAAGGATGAAACCGAACACCTGTGGATCTTTTTTAAGACCCAACACTATGAATCTGAAACCACGTGGAGCTGTCAAGAAGCCCTTACTGAGAAAATGTAATAGAGAAAATGAAGATGATTTGCTCAGGAACACAGAAACAGACGTCTCTGAATGGTGTGGAGTAATGGTTCCTGGACTGATGAGTCTACATTTATTATGTAAACTTCTAAAACTAAATTCAGGAGGTTAGAAAAATAGCAATGTAAATCTATGTGCAAGCAAGTCTCCTTAAAGAATGGATGCCATAACAAAGGCAAAGGGTGGACATGCTCAGCCATGCATGTGACGTAAGCCAGGACAGGCCTTATTGCTGTTCCTGACTGACCCAACAGCCACTATTGTGGACATTCGATAATGAGCCATCCTGTTACTGCCTGTGAATGCAGGACAGCATGCAGAATATTCAAGCTGCAAGGGATGGATAGATACATAGATATTGCTCATATCAGTCTACGTTTATCATTATTTATTGTTCCTGGTAAATCTTCCTTCTGAATAGCACTGGAATCCCACACTTCCTCACACTATATTTTTTTATTATGAATATATATATATATATATATATATATATATATATATATATATATAATATATATATATATATATTTATATTTTTATTATTATGAATATTTTTTTTTTTTTTTTTTTTTTTTTTTTTTTTACCATCATTATGTTAAAGCATTTTAAGATTACACTTAAACACATTTAATCTTCTCTGACTTTATACCTAATTAGGAGTTCTTAATACACCGACAATTTAAAACATTAAAGCCATACATTTGTAATCACGCCTCAGGAGTTATCAGGAACACATAAGGTGCCTATTCACTGGCTTTGTCATCTCCTGACCACATATACACAAACACCCAGACGGCTGTGATTTTAACACCCTCCAAACTGTTATTTACCACCAAACCCCACTTAATAACACTGCACTGCATTTGAGACAAAACTGTTTAAGAAGTTAAGTCACTACTTCCGATACAGTCAATGCAGTCATGACACAGCTGCGGATTCACACACCCAATCCTGATCGCTCAATCTGCGCTTAATGGCCGTAATTATTTTGCCGTGCCTTAATGTACTGTATTGAGTTTCTTACAGTGGGCTCAATCTTCCTCGGCTGGGTCTAAATTAACCCAGCGAATCAATGTGAAAAGGACAATGGTGCTGCGCTGTCTCTCGATGAAAAGCCTCCATTGTTTTGTCTCTTTAATGACAAGGAATCAAGCGGGGGGGCTTGAATACAACAGTGAGATGTTCCATATCGCAAAGACAAAAGACACAGCAGCCATTACTCCATAATTAGAAGCCAGAGGCTGTCTGACAGCGCATGATGAAGTAACACCTCGCAACCAGTCCCGCAGCCCTTTTTCATTTCATACAGCCTGCATAACTTAGAGAGCTGAGCCCAATATAGAAATCAATGGGCTGAGGTTGTTATATATTGTTATTCCGTTCCGTTAATCAGCATTCCTGATTTCATTGAATGAAACACCTCCAGCTCTGACTTTGAATGGGTTTGAAACTGGGAAGTATTCAGCTGCGGCCGTATTATGTGCTGGTAATTTGAATGTATACGATACTCAGGTGAGAACAAAGCCTTGTTTAAGGTAATAACAGTAAACAGAACAGGCGAGCCAGACACAGCGAAGCTGAAGCATGAGTACATGTGGCTGATTAAGCTGCTGTGTCAGTTGCTGTCAGCAAGAAACTTTAGCTGCCTTCACCCTGAAGAGGCTGGTGGTTTTTTGAAGGGATGAGATTTCTCCATGAGATTATGTTTTTAGAAAGATGTGCAGGTGATTTTTTTTTACAGAAACCAGCTCCGTAAATATTTACCAATGACACCAGTGCCTGTAAAATACCATTCATTGTTTGTCACGTTTTGCCATCAGATGTTGGAATGTAGTAAGCGGGTTTTGATTATTGCCTATATGAAATTGTAACTACAGCACAGCACTCTTCTATAAAGGAACTGGCTCTAGAAGCTCATACCCTGTTATTGATTTACACCTCTTATAATAATAAACATTGAAAAAATTGAAAAGAAAATCCTCATTGGAAAAAAAAGTTGCACAGGAGTGAAACTAGGTGGGTAGGTTTGATGAGAAATGCTGCAGGTATACATGCAAGCGATTTCCCTTAACACCACATCAACTTCACCAAAGACTGTAGTCCTGTCATGCCAGGCTGTCATGGAATGCCTCAGAATGGTGACAGCTTACCTTCAGTGACGTGGAGATGACCAACGAATCTGTGTGTGGAGGCACCGTGGTCAGTGCCAAAGCATGGTTTGTTGTCACGCATCACGCGTCCAGAAACCCTGGTATCAGTCCACCTCCACCCCTACCGCAAAATCTGCAGAAACTGTGAGAATATTCAAGCTGCATGGGATGGATTATAGCAGGACACCATTAGGAACCTCTACAACTCCATGGCATGACGTCTGGCAGGTTACATTAGCAAACATGTTGGGCTGACCCCATACTGAGAGGCACTACTTCTGTAGGTGTAGCTCAATAAATATTACCCATATCAGTCTAAATGAATCATCATTTATTGTTCCTGGTCACCTTTATCTTCCTTCCTAATAGCGTTCCTTCCGACACTTCCTTCTGGATGTGACTATTTATTTGATAATGAGTGTATATAGTGCAGATGAGTGTATTTACCAGTAAATCAGGCATTTTTCATATATAAATATTGGAACATAGTGAGTGAATTATAATTATTGTCTATAGACTGTAACTACACCCCAGCACTTAGTCTTGAGTCTTAGTTAAAGAAACTGGCTTAGCCAGTTAAAATTGATACTCAGTTATTGGTTTAAACCTCTTGTGGTTGTATGACTTGCATCTCTTTTTTGATAAACCAGATTAAGCCAAATATCTAAACTGTCTAAACAGTGGTTTTGTTTGTGTGTAGGCCCTAAAATCATGGAACTTGCTAAGGCCGCACACCAATCCAAACAAGAACAATTTCACTTAAGTGTTTCCTTTCATCTGTAAATAAAGTGCTGAAATATTCTTATTCAGTCCAAAAGCACTCAGTACAACATGGTAAATTTAAATGCTATATAAGTGAAACGGTCAAGTCACATGAGACCCTCCTTATAAATTCCTATAAATGCACCTCTCTGTGCACAGCATCATTACAAAGGAGCTATTATAACACCTGCACATAGGATAAAGCATGCTCAGGTAGCAGGAGCACTTCAAAACAGTGCAGTCATCTATAAACATGATCATGTCCTTTCTGCTTCACAAATGCCTGTAAATGCCAGCTTACAAACAAAGTCAATACATATGCGACCATGTAATTAGCTAAAGCAAATATCTCAAATGCTTTTCAGAGCAACAGGTAAATATCATATGGGCTATTCTGACTTAATTCTGAGGTGCCTGCTTTCTTAGGCTGCTGTTTTTCCAAGTGAAAAGCTATTAGCACATACAAGAAACACACTTAAATATGGCATTTTGCCGAGTTTAGCATATTGTAAAAAATTAAACATACAGTATTCAGTATTCATACCAAATGCTATGTAAAACCTCCACAACCACGAAAAACAGCAGTGTTTCAATTTGGTATGGACTGAGCAAGATTCTGGATGTAGGCAACATTAATGTTCAGCCCCTCTAGCATCAAAACATTGTGCTGTTCAGGTAGATATCATGGATGGCTTCCTTGGAAAAATTCTGAGGAAAATCGGGAGACTGGGATCTTTGCCACTTGTCTATATGCTTCCATACATCAGCAAATTCAACTGTCTCCTGCACACCATGGTCTTTAGCATGCCCAAATGCAATCACTCCTTTTAGCCAATTATTAACATCTGCTTTGGAGCCATTTTCCACACATAGAGCGAGACATTTACTGCACTGCACCACCTCTTCTCAATCTATGAATCTCGTTACCCACACCCCGCAGGTATTTATAGCCCCTCTATTTTAGCTCTCTAAAATACCAGCTATAGATGACAAACATAAAAACTGTTCCTATGAACTGACTGGTACCAGCACAGACTGGTGAACTTGTGAACTGTGTGACACTAGTCAGCAGCCATGAAATGCTAAATGGTGGACTAGCCCTTTACTATTAAGTTAGCTATTGGCAGTTTTAATAAACAAGAGGCTGTTCTAGGAAAATGATTCAGTTATATATTTATATAGAAAAGATTGACTTTGCTGTTTTTCTGATATGGTACTATGTTGAACTGTGTGGAGATTTGGCACAGCTTCCAACTGAGTTCAAGGACTTGTGTAAATAGTAGTACATGTGACATCCCCATGAATGTATCTGCTCCAGTCTAGGTGTTTACTTTCCATTGTCCTATAATGTTTTCAGGCAGATGGCTTCTTGTGTGGCTCTGTGTAATTTTCAGACCTGAACAGCAAGTCAGAATGGGAAGAAAAACCGCAATCCACATATTCAATCAAAAACAGGGTCCCGTGCAAATTAAAAAATGCTTGGTCAAATGAGCTGCTGCGTCTGACTGAGGGCTACACAATTGGCAGTGACAGTTCCCGAGCAGAACGTGTTAGGGCAGTAATGGTGGAGAGTTAACCAGTGGAGCTGGTGATGGATTTGGCTGTCTGAATCCATTCCTGCAGGAGGAGGGTGCTAACCGGCTGCTCTGCTGCTGCATATTCCCCCATAATTAGCAGTGCAGTTCTTTTTTGGCCCCTACACAGCAGTTGCCTTTCCCTCGGCTCTGACAGAATATTTTGGAGGTGCAAATTAAGGTTCTGATGTGACAGCCCTGAGATGAGGATAAAAAAAGGTGTCTATAGCATTGAAATGATGGTTAATATTAAAAAATCTTACATGTTTTTTTAATGTAAAGAAGGGAAATACTTTGCATTGGTATATAAAACTGGAAATATCCTCCAACATGTTTCATTTAAAACCCATTCAAGATCAAATGAAATGCTGGAGGTATGAATGCTACACAACAGATGCCTTAAATTGTAATTTTCTGGTTTACATGAGAGAATTAAGCACAGGAAATGAAAGGGTTTGAATGCAATCCATACAGATCCATGCAAATTGGGTATTGGTAGGCCATGTAGGTTTGGCTGTTCATTCAGACGAACAGGCAGAGAATAGAAAGCAGTGCTGCAGGTAGCCTAGTTTGCTGTAGTAGTAATAATAATACAATACATTTGATCTAAATCTCACAATCGGTGAAGGATGTTTCTGAAGTGCATTACACATAGAATTAATGAATTCCACACCCCTGGTAATCGCAAAAGGTATAAACAGCTCACATCAACAGAACACTGAACCAAGGAGTTTTGGTTTGCCCATGTTAGGGTCAGTTGTAAAGTCGGAACACAGCATCACAGCTAGTACATGTGTGTATTTATACCGTATACACTTAAACTTTTTATTGTCATATGAGAAGAAACAAGAAGAAACTTCAAGGTCTGGTTTTTAAAGGTTGTATAGGCATTAGTCCAGACTTTAGTGTCTTTAGTCCTATTGAATTATGAGTTAAGATATTATTTGAACTCAAACTTTGGTTAATTATCAAGTTATACATTGTTAGAATCAGTGAGGTGTTCTTAATATTTGTAAAAAAGCTGACATGTTATATGAGACTGTCTACACACGGTAAACCTGACTGCATGTTGAGATGGAACAACATCATATTGCATGCATCATCATATTCATGCAATTTGGCAGAAATGTGGAGCACATAACACATTCAATTACTCCACCAGTTAGCCAAATTTACAGGTTGTATTTTGGTTATATTGTATCATTTTCACTATATAAAGCCACCTGTGATGTGTTGTTTATATTTCCATATTATAGAATTTTGATTGTCTGTATGATTTTTCAGGCTGTTGTTGTAGTCATTTATCTTCCTATCCAGGGCTCTTTACACTGCGTCTGACATTTTTAATCTGCTCTGCGTTTGTTAAACCTTTGAAAATGAATGTTTAAGTAGGCATTATGGTTGCACTTGATGTCTTGCTCATCCTGTCCTCCAAGCACTGCATCTCAGTCCTCTGTTCTGTAATGATTGCATTAAGAGAGGTTGAAATATATAACCTAGATATCAACACTGTCCAAAGAAAAACAGATATCTCCAAAATGGCAACTTTACAGCAGAGGCCAAAAACCTCATTTAATTTGAATGGAAGTCAATGGAACCGGACGTCCTTCCAAGTGGTTTTGGGCCATTACTGTTGGTTCATTCTTCAGGAAATCTCCACACAGTGTAAACAGCAACTCATGTGATCAAATGAGGCATAAAAGTAAAAATCAACAAAAATGGAGATACATGTTTTTCATTGGACAGCGACGATATACAGATCACAATAACAGCGGCAAAACAGATGCTACTGTTAGCTGGCTTGTGTGACTAGCTTTTTCCAGAAACCATGCCTTTGATAAACCCTCATACATTTGTTGTAAAACTACCAACCAAACAAACAAAATCACCAAAATGTTGATCAGGATAATGTCCAACAAACAGTTTTTTATTTGATCTTTTGTCAATTGATCAATCATTGAAAATGCTATCATTTACATGAACGCATGAAATATTATCTACATTTTGATTAACTGTTTGATGAAGCTTGTTTCAGGAAGTTGAGATGCCTGCATGCTGTTGCAGCTAATTATATAATGAGATACAGGACAATTTACATTATGCAACTCAAATGTCATGTAGTGTTTGTGCATTTGTGCAAGTTTTAAGCAACTCTGCCATATAAAGGGAGCCTAAAAGAATCAAGGGCAGTAGATTCTGATCCCCACCCCACCCCCAAAGAATCAAAAACTGAGAAAATCATTCATCAGCTGTTTTCCAAACAGAGCTCTGCATGATCAATACATTAGAACAGCGGCAGGAACGCTTAGGGTAATAATGTGGTGTCCACATAGTGAATGCCTTTTCACACACAAACAAACTGTGACCAAAAACACCATTTTCATGAGAATGGGAGGCCAGAAATGATGCTACACCTGGATATGTTTGTCAGGTGGTGTGGAAAGGGCACCAGTCTGTTACAACTGACTCAACAATTGGCTTGTAGGGTACGTTTTAGAATTTGTACCTGTGCCACTTTTGGCTAAATTGTTTACAAACAGAATGTGCTCAAAACAATGATGTAGCTCATCTGTACCAAAGACATGAGGGTTGCTTGTTTAAAACATTCAACAACAGAATAAAAAAGGGTTAGGGTGTGCCCTAAAATGAAAGAAAACAAAAACTGATATTAAAAGACAATAAATGACATCTACTGGAAGTGACACTCAGGAGTACCAGATACTCTCAGGTTTGTGGGCCTTGGGGTTGTAATAACCTAAAGCATTATAGTAGAATATACAGAACCATTCCAGCCCCTGATTAGTGTAGGCTGTTCCATGTTCCCTCAACACACTCCTCAGAGAGCTCACCGCACCTGTGCTCCACATAAGCAATCCACATCTCTTTTTTTTTTGCCCTGTGTTCGGAAGGACCTACCACACTCCCCATGTTGCTCATTGAAAACCCACAGGACCGAGATGCCACCTCAGCTGAATAAAGCCCAGCATAGATGTCCATCCAGGCCTGGTAATCCCCTCCCTCCATCCCCTCTGGGCTCCCCTAGGATGGATATAGAGAGACTCAGTGACAGGCTCAGATCCCACACACCTCCATTTCTCCCTCCATCTCCCTGCTGGCAGCGCTGGGGTCAGAGGTTAGGGGAAAGGGGGCTGCCTCCACATTAATGTCCTGATATTGGGCCTCTCTGGATGTGTGGTGATTGATGACCGCTGGTTTAAAGACTGAGATTTTTTTTTTTTGCCTTGGGAACGTTTGGAGCCAATGCATAGGCAACTGTTTGGGGTCTGAAATGATCAGCAAAGACCTGCTGCTGCTGCTGCTGCTGCTGGGCCTCAGATGACGCAGTGTAACAGTGTAGGCTAGGTCCCCACTCAACTATACAGACAGAATGTATACTCCATATGAAATAACAGTGATCTTCAACCAGACTAATTATGTGTGTTCTTCCACCGTCTTGAGGTAATGAGATGTTGCTATGAGGGCCCCTGTTACTGTGCTTACATATGCGTATATGAGCATGTGACTTGAGAAAACAGCCTGTGTTGGTGTATATATTTCACATATATTTTATATAGGCAATTATTTATGATCTGTCGGAAGAAAATGAGGTGTTGCACTAGCAAAACCTGGCATGTCCTCATGCAAAAAAATCCCATTAATGTCCTTCGGTCCTAGTTTGAATGTTTCAAATGTATAAGTCAAGCTGCAGAAGCAGCAGACGATTTACAGGGCTCAGACATGCAGTGTACAGCAAAGTCAACAAGCTCTGTATTGCAGATGGGTAATTTACTATGTATGAGTGTATATTGGCACTGGCCTATTTGTCGAACACGATGTTCCCATTATTTATGCAGCCATGACAAACAAAACTCTCTGGCACAGTGTCGAAAATGCCCTGGCATCACAGGCCTTCATTAATTGGTCACACTGAACCCACTGAGCACTAAAAATACATCCACAGCACGCCATGGCAGACAAGAAACCAAATGGAGGCGCTTAATCATCGAACATTTGCTCTACCAGTTTCATGACTGTGCACGAAGCCACTCAGTGCATTTTCTATTCATAAAAATCACTGGGACCAGAGAGCATATGCTTTAACGATTCCAGCAAGGCAATAATTTGTGACATGGTTATGAAATTGATGCCATGCTGCTCTAGATTTGCCATGAAACCAATGGCTATTTTTACAAGCTGAGGGTTGTGTAAAATAAAATGAGGGAAACTGAAGTCAAATGGATGTCACGCGGAGGTTTAACTGGACATTCGCAATAGCAAAAGCATCAGGATTGATCACGGCAGGAAAGATAATCCTCCAGGGGTCAGGGGTCTGACCATATGCTTAGGTCTCAGATGTTAAAATGGCGTCAAACACAGAGAATTGGCATCATCTGACTAATTACAGACGCCTTAATTGTTTGTGTTAGAAATGACTTTCGTGGTCAGCATGTTAGGTACTGTGGAGACCACATTAGCAATTAAACTAATAGCTTTTTCAGCATTAGTTACTGATTCGGTAATGACAGTAAAAGTGCTTTGAGCTCGTGCCTTTTAAGCCAAGACACTACAGGGCTGCTGCCTCAATCCTTTGTCAGATTTTGACACCTCATCTTGAAATACCATCATGAAAATGAATCACAGAAATTGATTTGTTTCAGCATGTTTGTTTCATTCAGTGTCACATACGTCTATGTATGCTTAGCTCCGCCCACAGTCAGCCATATTGTCATGCCTTACTTTTCTAAGCTTGTTTATGTTGAATCTAAATAAAAACTAATTGCACAGTTTACAAATTACTTGATCACCCTGGGAAATACATTCCTAAAAATGTTTTTATTAAATCAAGCTTTTTCTTAAAATTCAGAACCTCAAAATTTCATCTTCTAGTAAACTTCTACTTATGAAACTCTATATTTCTAACTATTCCGAAAGGATATTAGAGAATACGTTGGTAAAAGGTAGGTAGGTACTTGGTTTATTTTACAAAACTGCCTGAAATATGTTTTATATTGGCCGTGCTTCTCATTTTTTATATTTGAGTCTGCAATTATACACTTTATAGAAGCTGTTTACTTTATAGAAGCATTTTTCCAACATATCTTTTTTTTCTGTAGGTCCTTTTATGACACATGTTTTTGTACCAAAAGTGTTTATGAACTGTCTCTATTGTTCTCACCTCCATTATTATTTCTTAGAATCAAACACACTCTGCTTTTTGTTATTAATATTTGTCTGTCATGTATTGCCTCTGTCCAAAGCCCATATTTCCATTTTGTTGTTTTTCAGTTTTGGACAGAATTTGAAAACGGCTGTCCTATAGGAGAATAGATGTGAAAGTATTGATTTTTTGTGACATTCAAAATAAGCTGTTTCAGCATCTTAGTTTCCATACACGCACAGTATGGACTGTGAAGTGTGTGCCATGTTTTGACAGTTTAACAATATTTGCATACTACATCAAAATCTCTATTTCAGTCAAATTCAGCTTTTCCATATGGAGCGCACACTGAAACACTTGTTTCTCACATTTTTCCAATTTCTACACATAATTATATATCTATGTGCAGCAGATGGATGGACGCTGTTTTCAATTACCACTGGCAGTGGCCAGCTCTGTCCAGCCTGTGAGGAGTTATCTTCTGGGTGACAGGAGCCTGGCACTGGGCATGCTCATTTGGCACACGCTCTGAGCATGGAGGTGGCACGGCACCCCTCGGCTATGTGCTGCTGCACGTGTGCCAGCTGTGAAGCTGGCCACAGATATGTCCCAGGTTCTGCTATAGGAGAAATGGAGACACATCACACAGCACTAACCTTCATAGATCAGAGGGGAACCTTCGGGGTTTACAACATTTAAGGTCTTATCCAGAGGCTAGTGGTAGTAATATCACATCATAACACATGTTCGGACATTCTTAGCATATGACACTGGCTGATTTTATAAATTCAATAAAATGTCATAACATGTGACAGTAATCCTACATTAAATACAGCTGTACACTAAAGTTTTAGGACCCCAGGTTAAATGTTGCTGATTTCCTAAGTGAAAAGAAGTTGATCTTCTAGTTATTTTGCCTCGATGAGTTTTATAAATGATGTGTGCACAGGTTTGGACTCCCACGGTTATTTATTTTCATGTAGGCCTTAATCCAAATCAGGGGTGGACAAAGTAAGGTGTAATTAATTATCTGACCCTTTGAATTACTATCGCACTATACTGGCCTATCAAGCAGCTGACTGAGAATCTGAAACTACAAAACAAGAGAAACTCTCTTTCTGAATGAACGTCTCACTGTCTGGAATGTTTTTAAGTTAGTCAAGTAAAGTCAAAACAGTATCTGAAATGTCAAGACAAATCTCTAGAAAAACTGCCATTAGATTAGTCAGAAATAAAAAGCAAAACCCCCACATCGTTACCAAAAGCCTGCAGGAAGACTTGGCTTGAAAACAAATAGTGATGTTCTCAAGCAAATTTAGTCCAAAAGCTCACTGGGATCTCTAGGAAAATATGGAGAGATGGGTCAATAAAAGAGATGGAAGCAAAGTTTGGTGAAAAAAGACTGCATTGATTAGAAAAGACTTATCCAACCTGTAAAGCATGGTGGCGGAAATGTTATGGTTTGAAGCTGCTTTGCTGCCTCAAGGCCTGGCCAATGTGCAAACGTACAATTGAGACAGTTTGTAAAAAATTTGTACAAATTGCCCAGTTGAAGAAATGGACTAACCAACAAGACAATGATCCTAAAGATACAAATAAATCCACAAATGGGTGCTCAAAATAACAAAATCTCTGGGTCTAATTCTCTAAAGCTCTATGAAATGATGTGGGGGAATTTGAAATAAGCTTTACATACATGAAGCGTGTTAAACATTGTACAGGTGAAAGAATTCGGCAAGGAGGCATGTGTCTGTTGGTAGACAGTGAAAGGACACACCTATATAAAGATGTTTCTGTTAAAAGTGGCACTACCACTCACTGCAGACAGGGTTGCAGGTTTTTCTAATGTCTCAGTTTTGTTTATCTTAATATAAATAAACCAAATAAATAATTGCAAAGTCAAAGTTGCATTTTTTTGCTCTATTACAAAATATTTATAAGCTTACCACCCAAAAAAAAGGTCACCTGTGAGTGAAACATACTTAGGACCTCCACAAGCATAAATAACAGCTGTGATACAATATGGCATACATTGGGCAGGTTTCTGGATGTAGGTCACATAAATTTTCAGACACTCTTGCATCAAAGAATTGAGCTGTTGGGCCAGATTTGGTGGATGCCTTTGCTTGAGTTTTTGATTGCCTGAGTTGTTTTGCACTGTTTGTGAATCATTTTCCACATCCTACAAGACATCCACTGCACTGCACCACCTCTTCTCAGTCTATTAATCCCAGTGCACACCCAGCAGATATTTATAGCCCCATCACCACCACCTTGTGCAAAGTCATCTGCAGAAACCTAAAGTTACTACCACCTTAGACTAATTTCAAGGAGACTCTTCACTTTTTTAAATCTGTACTACTGAAATGTACTACTGATTTTGCAAGACCTTACTGTGCACCTGCACTGAGTACTTTAGAAAATCTTGGTGTAGATCCCAAACATGTGGCTGGAAGATAACCTATTAATGAGAGGAGTTCTTCAAGGAAAATTAGAAGCAGGCTACAAGAAACATTTGGAGTTCTTACTAAGCACCTACTGAAAACTGACCAAATACATGTAATTATGCACTGGGAATTTGCAGAAATATGAGAGATGAAGGTTCTGTACAGATGTGTTGTTCACTTCTTTTCAACTAGGAAATCACAGAAAAAGCAAAGTGTGTAACTTGATCAGGCTTGTGTACAATTAAAGACTGAATTCTTCTAACACTTTAAACTGAAAACCCCACAATTTGGTTCCTCATTCTCAATAACACTGAATTTATACAGCAGTTTGATGGTAGTTGTAATTCATAGTAACATAGTCCTAACATTAGAAACCGAATAATAAGCATAATAATAACACTTCAGTTTATCACTATCCTGTGATTTACATTATGGATGTTAGGTAGTTACTGGATAATAGGCTTTAGGATTAATTGCTGAATATAAATCTCTGGTTTTAAGGGGTTTACAGATTCAAATTCCAGCAGAATGATATATTAGAGACAGAGAGAAATGTTGCAGTGATGTAAAAAAAAAGATTTTCTCCAGCACTTAGATCTGAAAATATATTTTAACATAGATGCAAAGCAGAAGCAGTACTATGTATGATGTCGGGCGCCATTAGGGAAGGTAATTACAGAAATGCTTTGGCAAAAGACCGAATTTACATAATTTTCCACTTAGCCCAGATGTAGTCAATCAACCAAGACATGTTTGGAGTCCAAATTTTGCTTCTTTAGTTTACCATTGGAGCTATGAGGATAACATTGTTAACAAACTCTAGAAGTCAACAGAAACAGAAAATGCTTTCTGTAAATACTTTCCCAAAACTCTCAACCTGCTCAAGCCACATCCTGGTCTTCATTACAGCTGGGCAGACTAGTCCATGTGCTATAGAGCACAGAATGACTTACAAAACTGTGAAAAAAGCACAGTGTGGCTGAGATGTCAATTAACATATACAAGTTAGAACAACTTTTTTAAAGACCCCATAAAGAAGTGCTGTTTTGGGGTAAAATGTTTTGGGGATTTTATTTAAAATATTTAAAGTCACTTTTGTGACTGTTGACTTCTAGGGTTTCTTAGCAGCATTAGCCTTGTAGCTCCAGTTCTAAGTTAAAGAAGTAAAACACATCTGGGGTAAATTGTGAAAACATAAATTAAGGCACTATAAATGCAAGGCACCACAACACCCCCCGTCAATCCCCCCCACCAACCAAACACACACATGCATGCACACATACACACTCACATACAAACACAGGCAGACTACCCCATGCTTAGCGACACACGACACTTTTCTTTTGCCGTGGATTAAGAAAAGGAGGCAGGCAAGGAGGGGGCTAGGGAGTGAGAGAGAGAGAGAGAGCAAGAGAGAGAGAGATGGAGAGAGCGAGAAAACCACAAGGCGTCCTTTATCTGTCTCTCAATTGTACAAACATGGCTTGCCCCCAGCGAGTCCCCACTCTTCTGGGTGTGGTTAACCTCTTGGGGTTAGCGACCACTCTCTAATAAACAGCTTGCTCACAAAAGACAGGCCAGAAGGGGTGGAGAGAGAGAGAGAAGGAGGGAGAGAGAGAGAGAAGGAGAAGAAGGAGAAATAGAAATATTATAGAAATAGGATAGATTATAAAATAGATAGAGAGAGAAGGAAAAGTGGGGCGAGAGAGATAAAGAGAGAAGAAAAGCAGAACAGCAGTGTAGGTTACAGGCATAACTAGTAGTGAGACAAGAGAGAAATGAATGAGTGTGAATGAGGAAAAAAGAGGTAAAAGGAGAGATAGGGAGAGAGAGGGAGAGAGAGAGAAAGAGAGAAAGAGAGAAAGAGAGGAATAAGAAAAAGGAGGTGGGTGGGTAAAGGGGGGCTGAGAGGAGGGGTGGAGGGGCAGATGCCAGACACGGAGAGAGAGGAGCAGATGGGGCTTGATGAATCCTGAAAGGGAGGAATTGAAACCCGCTGAAGTTGCCAAAGCGGCCAGCCACAATTATCGCCGCGCCTTTGGGTTCATTGTCAATTAGAGTGGCGGTTGAGGCGAGCAGCAGCTGTGGCAGATGGCGAGCTTCCAGGAGGAGGAAGAGAAGGAGGGGAGATGGGGACCTAAAGGCCATCCCCACTGAGCCTGCACCAACCTCAGCCCTCTCTCTCTCCACTGTCTCTCTATACCTCTATGCCTGATCATAGTGCTGTAACAGTGAAGCCCAAGGCCCTGCATTACAGCACTACACTACAGTATAGCTACAGGGCTGTAAATGCTGTTTTTCACCCAGTCAGGGTGTGGCAGTGACGCACAGGTTCCTATACTACACTGCTCTCATGTACACCATGAGGTGACAGCTCTAACATCAGTTAACCCTTAAAAGCCTGAAGTTATTATTGTCACTGTTTTATCCAATACTACATGCATCATATATGATATTTACATTATATTACACAATTAATTACATATGTAGTTTCATAATGAATTACATTTGATTTATATGCTGAATCAGTATGTCTCATGTTTACATTTCAGACTCATGTTTTGACTCTTGTCAGCTGTGCTACTGATAAACATAGGATATAGACAAATACATATACAGTGGGGAAAATAAGTATTTAGTCAGTCACCAATTGTGCAAGTTGTCCCACTTAAAAAGATGAGAGAGGCCTGTAATTGACATCATAGGTAGACCTCAACTATGAGAGACAAAATGTGGAAAAAAATTGAGAAAGTCATTTTGTCTGATTTTTAAAGAATTTATTTGCAAATAATGGTGGAAAATAAGTATTTGGTCAATAACAAAAGTTCATCTCAATACTTTGTTGTATATCCTTTGTTGGCAATGACAGAGGTCAAACGTTTTCTGTAAGTCTTCACAAGGTTGGCACACACTGTTGCTGGTATGTTGGCCCATTCCTCCATGCAGATCTCCTCTAGAGCAGTGATGTTTTGGGGCTGTCGGCGGGCAACACGGACTTTCAACTCCCTCCAAAGGTTTTCGATGGGGTTGAGATCGGGAGACTGGCTAGGCCACTCCAGGACTTTGAAATGTTTCTTACGAAGCCACTCCTTTGTTGCCCTGGCAGTGTGCTTGAGATCATTGTCATGCTGAAAGACCCAGCCACGTTTCATCTTCATTGCCCTTGCTGATGGAAGGAGGTTTGCACCCAAAATCTCACAATACATGGCCCCATTCATTCTTTCATGTACACGGACCAGTCGTCCTGGTCCCTTTGCAGAGAAACAGCCCCAAAGCATGATGTTGCCACCCCCATGCTTCACAGTTGGTATGGTGTTCTTTGGATGCAACTCCGCATTCACTTTCCTCCAAACACGACGAGTTGTGTGTTTTTACCAAATAGTTCTACTTTGGTTTCATCTGACCATATGACATTCTCCCAATACTCTTCTGGAACATCCAAATGCTCTCTAGCAAACTTCAGACGTGCCTGGATATGGACTGGCTTAAGCAGGGGGACACGTCTGGCACTGCAAGATCTGAGTCCCTGGCGTCGTAGTGTGTTGCTGATGGTAGCCTTTGTAACGTTGGTCCCAGCTTCCTGCAGGTCATTCACTAGATCCCCCCTTGTGGTTCTGGGATTTTTCCTTACCGTTCTTGTGATCATTTTGACCCCACGGGCTGAGATCTTGCGTGGAGCCCCAGATCGAGGGAGATTAGTAGTGGTCTTGTAGGTCTTCCATTTTCTGATTATTGCTCCCACAGTAGATTTCTTCACATCAAGCTGCTTGCCTATTGCAGATTCAGTCTTCCCAGCCTGGTGCAGGTCTACAATTCGGTTTCTGGTGTCCTCCGACAGCTCTTTCGTCTTCACCATAGTGGAGTTTGGAGTGTGAGTGTTTGAGGTTGTAGGCAGGTGTCTTTTATACTGTTAACGACTTCAAACAGGTGCCATTAATACAGGTAATGAGTGGGGGAAAGAGGAGCCTCTTAAAAAAGAAGTTACAGGTCTGTGACAGCCAGAAATCTTGCTTGTTTGTTATTGACCAAATACTTATTTTCCACCATTATTTGCAAATAAATTCTTTAAAAATCAGACAAAATGACTTTCTCAATTTTTTTCCACATTTTGTCTCTCATAGTTGAGGTCTACCTATGATGTCAATTACAGGCCTCTCTCATCTTTTTAAGTGGGACAACTTGCACAATTGGTGACTGACTAAATACTTATTTTCCCCACTGTATATACACACACATATATATATATATATATATATATATATATATATATATATATATATATATATATATATATATATATATATACATATACTTTTTTGTTAGTGTCCAAAAAAAACAAGTATCTCCATAATGGCAATTTTACAGGAGAGGGCTAAAACCTAATTTAACTTGAATGTAAGTCAATGGAACCAGACTCATTTCCATTTGCTATTTCTGTCGGTCCATTTAGCATTTCACACAGTGTAAATGGCAGCTCGTGATCAAATGACACATAAAAGTAAAAATCAACCAAAATGGAGATATATGTTTTTCTATGGACAGTGTAGCTATAGGCAAATTAAATGTGATTTCACATGATGACTATGAACTACATTAATTTCTTAAAATTAATATTAGAAGCGAAATTACAATTATAATTCAACTCTGGGCAGAGATTCAACTCATCGCTGTGGTTTGCGATCCCGGTTTCAGATGACACTGCTCTCGGGCTGTGTTTCGTTCTATGTTCCAACTATAATTTGCTCTTTCCACCAAGAATTTGCTGCAGTGCTTGCACATAGTGCAGGGTTTTCTTACTGGCCTTCCTTTGGCTGAGGGGGTGATGTGAGGCAGGGCTTATGCTACATTTGTACTGTGTTGGAGTGGAATAGAGTTGATTCAGCTGAACTGGTGATGTATTGAATCAGCGTTGCTGTGCAGTGGGTCCTGCTGGGCCGATGTGAATTCGACGCCTGCTGAGCAGCAGCTGGACGTACAGACACACTGCTGCTACTGAACGCCCTCAGCCATGGCGGAACTCCATTAACCTGCAGCAGGCTATACTCAGTGTGTGTGTATGTGTGTGTCTGTGGCTCATGTATTCATGCATACACTGAAATTCTAAGAAAACCAGAGGGAAAAAAATGATATAAGGACCAACAAAATGCTCTAGACAGTAAATTAGTCATTAATCAGTCATTAGCATAGATGCTAATTTGAAGGAAAAATAGTTGTCATCAGCCATCACACAGAACTGTACAATTCCATCATCAGTGCACTTGATTTTACACAATGAAGGCCTGATTAGCCAAATTAGGTACTGGGTAATAACTACATATAATGAGTGGGTTAAAAAGGGTTAACCAAACAAATATGGGTCATATAATTACATATAGATGCTTACATATACAGTATATATTTGAACATATATTTATATATATATAATATATAGTAGGGGAATTTGCAGGTGTATATAATATACGATCATACAGGTCTACAGAGCCAAAAATCCCAGTCTACAGGAAATTCTCCCAGGGAATTGGCAGTGCCCAGGGACGGCATCCACCAAATCTGCACAGTTTTTGATGCTAGAAAGGCTAAATATCAATGTAGCCTACATCCAGAAACTTGTCCAGTCCATACCAATTCGAATCACAGCTGTTATTTGTGTTGGTGGAAGTATTACATGCTATTAGGCACATTTTAGTCACAACTTTCAGTCTGGTGATATTAATTCTCTGTTTAGAAGCAAAAAAAAAAAAAACTACAACTGAAAAGCCAAAATAGCAGCAGTTTTATGTCAGGGGTCTGAAGGAGTTACTGTAAAACCGGTATGAAGTAATATATATGTTCAGGGCCCAATAGCAGGTCCTAACCCTAACCCTAACCCTAACCCAGGTCTTATTATACGCTTCTCCAACCTAGTTGTAGTTCAGCCTTTGTTCTGAATATATACATTACTAAATAATAAGCCATAGTATGTAATACCTCTGTGATTTTTGTTACAAGCTTGAAATAGCACATGGAATTTTTTTACTTTGAAGTCAAATATGCCTATATGAATCGCCTTTAGCTTAGCACTAACATACTAACTGAATCCCATTAGGGGAATATTATAAAAGAAATATGGCACATGTTATTATACAGAGACATAATATATATATATAATATATATAATATATATATATGCCTCTATATATTAAATATACATAGGTTTATACACATACATAGGTGTAAAATGTAATCTTTCGTATGTGGAAAACATTTCAGGCACACTATTATTAATTATTATGTAATAAGATCACATGCATTATATGCATGCATGCATAATGATACATACGTACAATCTCATGTCCAGACATTACATCAATCATTTATAAAAACAATAATTTATGTTTGGGCAAATCTGAGTAGTAAGGGATAAAGAGACATGGTGAGTATACACAGTAAAAGAAAGCTTGTTAGCCTGTCTGTTATTTTTATATATATGCATTTTTATATTCATAATAAATAGGTCTGTAAGTTTCTCTTATTGTGTATATGATATATATGCTATTACAATGCTTAATAAGCGCAAGTCTGTGTGAACCTCTGCATTTGTGTTAGAAGCCTTTGTGCCTATAATCTAGCAGTCAGCTGACATCATGCCTGCTTTGTGTGCCCCCTTGCCCCCTATCTGCACGTGGGAGTGTGTCCTGCTGCGGCTTCTTGCACAGACACACACACACACATACACACACACTTGCATGCACACACATGCACACACACACTTGCACACACGCCCTCCTCCCCATACACACGTTTCCACAGTGATGGCTGCATTGTGCCTGGCCCCCCTCTCTCTCCCCTCTTGTGCTTTGTCATGCTGTTTCTTTGGGAGCAGGGCAGCTGATAGAGGAGAATGGGAGGAGAATGGGAGGAGGTGTGGAGGGGAGTGGGCGATGGAGCAGGACTAAGGCTGGGTGGGGGTCAGAGCCTCCATCTGCTCACAGAGAGCCTCACAGGTCACGGCACACAACAATAGCCATTAGCAATGCTGACAGGCAGGCCAGGAGGCTGTAGCACTATGAAGAGCAGGCCAGCGCGGGCCACTGCTGCTGCTATAGCATACACGGCATCACACTGCGTTCGTTACAGGCCTGCAGTTTGAACTTTTTAACTAATAAGATCTATTTTTGGCTGTGTAAGGTGGTATGGTAATACGTATATGACTTGTGTGACTTATATGCTTTGTAAGTAGGTCAAAAGTACTTAACTATATTTTGCTAAAGTCTTCCTTGACCACTGCTTCAGTATAAATAAAATCAAGTGACATCAAAGGCAACGACTGAGACCTGTAGCCCCTATTGGTTTCTTTCATTTTTGCATATTTGTGACATTTAATGGATTTATGTCCTCATACAGTGTATAATACAGGACAGGACATGTAATATAATACAGGAAAACATGAGAAAATATATTTTATTTTTTTTTTTTTAACTTTAAAAGTTTTTTATGTTTTCTGAAGGCAAAACTTTTTGCAACAACTACATTGTGTAACTGTCCCCAGACTAGCAGGTGACTTTCAGTGCTTCTTATAACTGGAAACCAGTCTTTCACATTGCTTTGGAAGAATTCCAACCCACTTTCATTTCAGAATGTCTTTAGTTTAACCACACAGGAAAGTATGAAGTTTCAGTTTAAGATCCTGCCAAAACATCTCAATGGGGTTCAGGTCAGGACTTTGACTGGGCCACTGCAAAACCTTATTTTGTTTGCTTTTGAGTTTTTAGAGGTGGGTTGCCCCACATCATGGACTGATGGCCAGATATTCTCCTGCAGGATGTTCGGCTGGAGACCAGAATTCAGGGTTCTGTCAGCAAAGGATCCCCACAACATCACACTACCACCACCACCATGTTTCACTGTTAGTGTGATGTTCCTATTGTGGAATGCTGTGTTAGCTTGTAACAGGATTCCTGTCTTAGCCTGCGGTTCTCTTACGCATACCATTTTTGTCTCATTGTAATGCAGCATTGATGATTGCCAAACCTTATCTGAGAGGAGCAAGGCTTACAGTTCCTTACAGTTTAACCTGAGTTGTTTTGTGACTTGTTGCTGTGCTCTTGGAGGAATTTTGGTAGGCTGGCCACTTCTGGGAAAACCCATCATAGCAGAAACAAACAAACAAGCCTATACAGGAAAAACGAAAATCATGTCTTTATTTTTTTTTTGTTCAACTTGGGACATCAAAACATATGCCTTCAAAACAAAAGCCTCAGCTGAGATGGGATTCTTTTGATTTCATTTTTATATTTTACACAAGTCACAGCTGCTTAAACCAACCCCCTAAACGTCAGATGACTCTCCTCATAATTTGCACGCCGGCTTATTTTCTGTAAACCCACTTTTTTTGGGAAACTCTGCCACCTTAAACAGCTCAAACTCACTCATAACCAAATATACTAACCAAACAGAATTAATCAAGTAGGAATTTCTTTTTAATAAGGCCTTCTGTGGTAAGCTATACTGATATACACCATTCATTTAATGTACCTGTTAATCGGCCCATGCATAAAAGTTACATTTGCTGAGAATGAATTTGATCTCATTCTTCAGAGTTCTGAGGTCTTGGTTATCTGGTTGATGATTACAGTTATAGGCATGACAATCGTGAAGTCCTTGAGTACTGTTGACCTGAGTTATGAATGTTGTCTTTTACTGAAAAGCCAGACACAGATATAGAGCTTCATGATGAGTGCACATATCCGCTAATCACAAACCCATACGGGCGCACTCAAATGTGCAATTTGTACAAGAACAGTGTTGGAACAAGAAAACATGGTACACCTGACGATCAAATGACCCTATACCAACCTCAGTGTTACACGGAATACGAGCTTGCCTGCGTGAACATCTAACTCAGCAGCCACACAAGTTTCAACCGATGATTTAAACTCCTTTTCAGCCCCCAACACCCCTTCCCCCCTCCCCCTGCATCTAGCTGTAATGTGCATGTGTAAAACATCAGTGGAGAGGAGTCAAACCAAACCTCTAAAGCCTTTGGTTTTAATTAGCATCTCAGCAGTAATTAGATTCATAAGGACTTCATTAGACAAAAGAGGCGTCACTTATATGCAGTGTAAATCCCCCTGTTTGCTTGTTTGTCACTCCAGACAGTTTGTCTAGCCACAGCTAGCTTGTTTATGTGAACGTTCTGGAGGTCGCACACACAACGTAATGCCAATCAGAGACGGATGTGTGAACACGCTCTGGATTACACAGGATTATTACCTGAACATGTTGAAGTGCTAGTTTGACAAAAAAATGTGTTCATTCATTTTAAAAAGGAAGAAATGTACTCATTCATACCTGTACCACAAGTCAGCCAAGCAAACAAGTTCTGGAGCCACAATGTACGCCATATAGCATCCCTAAGTCATCATTAGTTGTTCAGTAATCTCAAATAGACTTGCTACAATGGAGATGAGTATGCTACAGGGTGAAAAACAGCAGCAGTATCCTGAAGCCTGGATTTTACCCATTTTGTCTGTGGTTATGGACAACAGCATGCAACACAGTTTCAGAAACCACATAAACCAACCAATTTTAGATTATTTAAGGGGAATTGGAGTGATTGTTCAAACTCTCTTCATAATTCAGTAATTAGGATGTAAACAACCGCATTCGGAGTGGTTTACTCCCAAAGGCTACGACTCTAGAGAAAGCTGGAATTGTTCACAGTGGTGGTGATAGGAACCAGACATCTTAAAGCGTTAAATGCCTTTTAAAGGTTCCCCATAGAAAGTTACTCAGTGAAATGGTTACGGAGATAGTGCCTGAGGGACTGGTTTGTGTTATTATATGAGATGCGGTTTTGGCCTAAACTGTTGTGTGTTTTTAAACCATTCATGCCCGAGGGGTACCTGCAGGCTTGGTAAAGCAAAAAAGTCCCAGAAGAAAACTTTTTTCCTTCCAGAGTTACTGCTGTTTTACATTCATCCACATTACACATTAAACTCAGAGGACATGGCATCCTTCATGGACACTTTGAAGGAGGCCTAGACTGGTGCCAGACCTTTGGATGACCCTGCAATTATGGAGTTTTTCCTGCTCAACACTTGTGAGCCATTTTAGACAGTCTGCCCTTTATTCTTTCTTTTTCTTATGGTGTATTCATGTATTCTGATGTTTATTGTTACATCTATTTCCTCTTATGTTGATTTCAAATCATAAAAACAAAATATTTGTTAAAAAACATTTGTTAAAAAACATACATTGGATAGAATATAAAATGGCCATTGTTTCTTTGTAGGCATTGTGACTCCAGGTTCCTATCTCCATCACTGTAAAGAATCAGTAAGTTTTTCCACAATCTGATCTATCCCTATCAATCAGTCAATATTGATTTGTATAGCACTTTTTACAGCTGATGTTGTCTCAAAGCAGCTTCACAGAGAAGCAGGTTATATAAAGAAAAAGAAAAAGACAGGGTCTGTCTTTCTAAATGTATGTGGGCCAACTGAATTCCTTATTTAACAGCTTTTTGAGCTTTGGGGCAAGCATGTAAAATTGTATGCCATTTTTACAGCTACCAGTTATACATTTCCACTACTGGTTTGGGACTGGAGCATATAGTCGCTGTCCAAAGAAAAACATGCAACTCAATTTTTGCTGATTTTTACTGCATCGTTTAAACACAGCAGCTGCTGTTTACACTGTGTGAACATTTCATCATGGATGGACCAAAAGAAATGGCCCTAGAATGTCAGGTTCCATTGACTTACATTAAAGGTAAATGAGGTTTTTGCCCTCTCCTGTGTTACATCACCTTTCCTACTAACAACAATCATCAGTTTTAAGGCACTAAACGATCCAGTTTAGTTTTGTAAGCAAAACTTTTTGAAAGTGGAAATCTGCACAACCTCACACGGCCTTTTGCAATTCATCAACATCACCGAATCAGAGTCAGTAAGATTTGGATTACATTTCTAACTGTTTATGCAGGAATTCTGTGGTATTCCACTTTAACAACTTAGTGTGGTTTAAGGCAAGTGCGTATCTGTTAATCATACATTACTTATTATCTATATTAGCCTCGTAAATCCTGTGCTAACCAGGAGACTCATACTTTAGACCTCAAGAGTGTCTGCTGCATCTACATGAAGTCGGGAGAAACCGGAGTGAACCTTGCTATTTCTTGCCAAATATATTTTGTTACCAACCACCTTTGCTTTCAACTCCCTTCTCTATCTCCCTCGCTCTCTCTGTTCTCTATCTTTCTCTGTCTTTCTCTCTCTCTCTCTCTGTCTTTCTCTCTCGCTACCTTGAAGCACTGCTCATTGAATATCTTGCTCCCTGCTGGAATGGCATGCAGGAAGCTTCCAGGAAGATAGACCTGTATTTCTGTATTTCTGCAGGATATAATCACTTTGGCACGCAGACAGTGAGCCGCTGAGCACGTATCGATCCACAGCGGAGAGAAGAAAAGATCTCTCAGCTCTTCCAGACAGCCGACTGCCTGAGTATGACTAGCCGGTCTATTCATACATGCCACTGACTGACCTATTTTAGAAGTTACTTTCAGAGAGCACTCAGGACAAAGAGGTGGAAAAACTTCATCTGGTGTGCTCTTTTCCCCCAAATGCAGAGCAGACAAGTCAGTCTCGGTTAATCCATTAACCTGTAGGCTTATTATTGAGCCACAGTATTCGTTTAGACTTATTACTCACTGCTATGACACTAATATATAAAGCTATGATGTATGTTATGTGTGGATCCTTAGGGCCTTAGGATTAGCCACATGTTTGTCAGACCTGCGATAAAATCACACATATGTCTCTACATTTAAAATCGGACCCCCCACCAAAACGTTTTACAAAGCCGTTTTTAAAACTGCAGATAATGAGCTATTATTGTCTTCTTTATCTCCAATACACACATTTGAGCTCCTGCGCAAACATGCTAATGATTAAGAGGGACTTAATTAAGAGCTATTCACAGAGGCCATGCTGCTCATTATCTCCTGTTTAGGATTTGCTCCCCTCCTGTGCCCAGCAAAAATGACTTAGACTTTACCCACGGCAGAGGAGAGTAGCTGTAAACACATAAAAAATAATATTCTTCAAGGAAGTAAGTTAAGAATAGTGTGTAACTTGGTGTAGAAGTGATAGCATCACTTAACTGTGAAATACTATTAATAACAGAAAGCAGTTTGGTATATAGTTGTAGTAGTAGTAGTCACAAGGAGTTACAAGTAGGGATGTCATGATTCTGCTGTGAGTACGCGGTGTTTTATTTGAGGCCACATACAAATAAAAAAAACCAAAGGGTAAGATACTAATGGTGATGGAGGTTCCTTTTTATGAGGATGCACCTCCCGTCAGTCTCCTGGCATGGCCATCTGCACGGCTGTCCCCCACAAACTTCTAGAGGCCAGTGCCAGCTAGCGAGTTGCTACAGCACCCTATGCCATGGGTACTATTATACCCAAATACCATGACAGACTCTGGCTTTTAAACTTTACACCCGTAACTGTCCAGATGGTGCTTTTCCTCTTGGGCCCAGAAGACAAATAATAAAGGTTAACTTGTAACATCACGATACATATTTCCACTGAGTACATTTTATAGGCTGTGGTTTCTGAACATCATTGACATGATTTCCACAATGCACAGCAGTGATGGTTCTAAGCTACCAAAGGCCCTAAGGAAGCAATACTCTCTGAGGGACTGAAGGCTATGGATATTTAGATGTCATGGGTATTTTGGTCTTGCTCTTAATGCACAGAGATTTTTCTGATGCCCTGAATTATTTGATGATACACACTATACGGGACGAAAGGCTTAAAATATTGGCCCTTTATTGTATAAATAAACACTGATCCTAAATCAGTTGGTTATGATCTATCTAGGACTAGGCCTAATACCTAAACATGACCTGTTTCAGATGTAGTCTTTTTCTTCTTCTTCCTCCTCTTCTTCTTCTTCTTCTTCTTCTTCCTCTTCTTCTTCTTCTTCCTCTTCTTCTTCTTCTTCTTCTTCTTCCTCTTCTTCTTCCTCTTCTTCTTCTTCTTCTTCTTCCTCTTCTTCTTCTTCTTCTTCCTCTTCTTCTTCCTCTTCTTCTTCTTCTTCTAATTATTATTATTACTAATATACTAATATTAATACTACTGCTACTACTAATAATAATAATAATGATAATAATAATATACAAAGCATTTTATATTCCTAATCTTAAATTGCTACTGCGCCAAATGTTTGGAATATTTCGCAGGCATGAATTTCTGGATGTGCATTCATTCATCATTCATCATTCAGATCAGATACCAGTACAGTTGAAATGCAGGTCAAAGTACATGTACAAATCGCTGCTGTCTGTCACATACTATGCCAACTTCATTGTAATGTTTTCATTTCATATCCTTGTATTCTTTGAAATACTAACTTTCCATTGAGGTTAACATTAGGAAAATTAGTAAGTCATGTTTGACCATTCATTTATGAATTGTTTACGTAACGCAAAGAACAGGTGGCATTTTAGATGATATGTACAGAATAAACAACGTGAAGTTTAACATCAATAAAATTAAACATTTTTAAGCATTTAGAGATTTTTAAAGTGCTGTGTTTGTGATTCTATTTAGGCATGTAGAAAACAAGAACCGCCTGAGTAAAAACCTTCTAGCAGTAAAGATCTCATCAGTGATCTTTTAACATCAACAACAAAGAGAAGCATTGCAAAGATGCCAAAGCAGATCCGACTTTAAGAGCAGCTGTGTCTGACATTAACAAAGCCCTTCAAACACTGTTCTTTCCCGGACTTGGCCATTATTAAGCACCGCCGATGCTTATGCAGCAGGCTGCAGACCTGGGCCGGGTCACGCTTTGGTAATGACGGAGCTTTAGAGGCCCGGCTAAGACTCGGGCTTCTTAACCTGATTATCAGGCCCGTGCACACACGCAGACAGAGAAATATTCATTAGGGACCCACAGAGCGAGCAGATAAAACAGCAGACAGCTGCAGCGCGGAGTCTGCTCCACGGCTACGTGCATGAAATGCAGACATTAGCATGTGAAAGAAGCAGCCTCCTCCAGCCCCTACGGCCTTCGTTTCTCAGCTTCAGAGTGCTGCTCGCTCACCCGCCCGCTCACATGTTAGCTGATGGGGCTTCCTGTATGTAGCGTTGTTAAAGGCAGCTCTGTCCAGTCCCTTCCTAATTACAGTAAATGATCTACTTTACTGTGACCCAGAAGCTTGTGAGGGTTACCGTCCATGTGTCGTGTTGCAGATGGACTCAAAGGCTTGCAGACGCCACCGACAGTGACGTTATCAGCATTATGAAACGCTTGTAAGCGAATCCACATCGCTGCTGTTTACACGGTGGCCGCTTTTTCTGAAACTGATTTGCACTTTTATGTAATTTTCTTAAGTTGTCTTGGTCTAATCCTATAAATTTATTACTTTCCCTTCATTGAAACAGTCAAATACACACACGGTCCATTTACGTTGAATGATCTTCCATTTAATGACCTTTAACACAAATGCACTTAATATCTGCTGATGCACATTAAAAACCCCTCCTTGCCATCCATTTTGTTTGACACATTCCATTCCCCCATCACTTACTGAGCCCTTCCCAAAGGAGAAGTTAGTCCAAAGGGTCTCTCTTAACATACCTGCAAACAAGCCGATGTTGTTATTTTTCATAATTTGTTGCGCGTTCAGTCAATCTCAGTGACCGTAATGCTAAATGGATGCTTTTAGTGGGAGGTGGAGGTTTGTTTTGGCTGTTGCTGTTAAATTAATCACAGGGTTTGGTTTGTGTGGCTTCTGCGGGCTTCGTGTGGCCGCTTAATCCGCGAGGCAGCATCCATTTGAAGCAGTGCAATGCTTGCGTTTTCTGTCTGTCGCATCTGTAAATGTCATAAAACATAAATTATATCCGGCAGCAGCGAGAAGGCTCTTGACATTTCACGCCAGTTGGAGTTCCTGGCAGAAACCATGACACCGGCCCCATTTTCTGCTCCTTTAGCGTGTTACTGCAGCCCTGTGGCTTTTGCTTGGCTTTTCTACTACGCTTGTATCAATGACTGGCAGACTCAAATGCAGGGGGAAAAGGACCTTATCTAATCGATCTGCAAAACGTGCCTTCAGCTCTGCAGATGATATGGAGAACAACAGAGGATTTGATGATTATGAATCCAATTATCTCTCATGATTATGGCTGTGCTCTGTGTCTGAGTTTTAAGAAGATAGTCTAAAATCAGTGGCACTAAATCTGCCTCCATTCTTCTAATTGGTTTCGCTGATGGTTCACCGGAAGAGCCTCTGTATTCAAACCCTTTTTCTCCAAACTCATGTTAAGCTAATTAATGTTATCAAAATGCATTCCTTTATATAATTTCTCTGCTCTCATTGACAGGGGAATGTTCAGGTCGGTGTTCTTCACAATTGAACTACCGTGTCTATCCATACGGTGAATTCCCCTGGACTGATGCCAGCCCCAAGATAAATTACTGTGAATCAATAGTAGAAGAGTCTCCTTTGCAGCTAGAAACAGACACCAGGAAGTTAGAGAGGTCAGCGGTGGGTCATTATGGACTGCCATGAACCATGCTGCTCTGACACAAGAAGAGGACATAACCAGCTGACCAAATGGAGCTATTTTGCAGTGTTTAAACAGAATTAATTATTCAGTACATTTACATTTTAATAATTCAACGATGATTTCCGACAGGCTGATTAGTTGAGAACTGTTCTACTTGCAGTTCCTTTACTATATAAACTTCTCTAAGATATTTGTCCTACAGCCCATTTACCAGAGTGTGAGAGCAGGCCTGCAACAAATTCTGAATATCTGCCCATAAGTAACCTCTCCGGTTGGTTCCGACAGTGGAAAAACTGAACAGTTGAATTCAACTTAATTCAAACAAGTTTTTTTACAACAGTACCTTCACAGAAATCTGGGTACAAGCACCAACGGGCAAGTCAAGGACAACAGTGGCAAGGAAAATCTCCCTATTGGTATGCATCCACTTGCATTTTGTCTCGTCGCAGTCCGCCAACTCTTTCTGCTTGCTGCTGATATGAATGTATCTTTGGCAGTAAACAATCTGATACTCGGTTTAGTCAAGCACACAAGCTTACAGTGTTTAAATATGGTTTAAATTCTGCCTTTCTGACTGAACCAAGTAAACTCTATTCAGATGTATGCATTCCCTCCAAACCCCACTGTCAACAGTTCTGTATAAAACCAGATAATTACATTAATATGTAAAATAGTCAGGAACTGAGCGAGGAGAAAGAGAGCTTTAGTTTTCTGTTCTCTACTCTTAGAAAAAAGTTTTCTTTGCTGTTTGTGATGAAGGCCGATCTACTGTTGCCAGATTGGTGAAATGCAGTGCAGAAAGATGACCTGGGACCACGTGTTCTGTATTAAAATCTTCAGAATGTTATATGTTATACCTATTGGTTATCAGATGCTATAACTACATGTCCATTCTGTTCATTGAGTGTACATTTACCTTTCTGTCTAGCGAACCTGGGCAAATGTCCTATTGTCTAGTTAGCTTGTTTTCTGTTGTAGCTTATTAACAAGAGATATATTGTTGCATACAGCTATATTACACACTGCTATGTGAGCTGTAAAGACAAATAGTTACATAAACATCACTTTTAGATCACACATTTCAGAAAGGTACCACCAACTTAACACAGCTGTTACATGAATAAGTACATATGCAAATGAAAGTTACTGACTGTAGTAACTTCAGTAATATCACCTGGCAAAGCCCTTTTACTGGCAAGACTGATATCCCCGCAACTGTGTAATGACATTTAGAAGCTCTGTTCATTTTATTTTATGGTCAGCCAACCATTTCTGTCATGCCTGAAATGTATTCTAATGGTTCTACTGGGAAACAGCAATAGTGCTATCAAGAAGGAGCATAATGTTAGGCAAGCGCGTTAGCTAGATACTTCTGCTATCTGAATGCTGATTGACTAGCTTTTATGACAGTGCTAGTCTTATCTAAATGTCCAACAGAGATTAGGAAAGTGATGGCACTAGCATTATGCCTGATTTGGCTTCATTCAGGTATGCCTTTTGATCTGGATGCTTGAGTCTAGATCCTGAAAATAAAATAGTACCATGTGGAAATCCTTCACCCTTGCGCTTCTCGTTAACTAAAGAGGTTTGTTAAAGGAAAGGTTCAGCAGAAAATCACATTTACACAATTTGTCACTTACCCTGGATAAGTGGTAGAAGTCAACAGTCATCCAAACAACTCCCAAGAAAACCTCTCTCAACCTGTTCAAACTACTCACCCCTACTACAGTTCCTCAGACCTGACAACGTGGTTTAAGGCACAGGATGACTTACCATGAACATTTGGAACATTAGTTTTACATAGCTTCAGCAATAAACTAAAGAAGCAAAATCTGGACACTAAACATGCCTTGGCCGATTGACATCTTCAAGTCATGTCAAGTCAAGTGGCTTTTATTGTCATTACAGCTCTGTACAAGTACACAGTGAACTGAAATTACATTTTTTCCAGAGCAAGGGCGCCACATTGAACAAACCAAGAACATAAAGCAATACAGAACAGGACAGTGTGCAGAAAGTGCAACATGCAAGACAATAAATAAAATAAATAAGACTCATCTGGGGTATCCTTCCACTAAACCATTCCTTTTTTTAGAACTACCCAGTGAAAGCTTTTATGGGGAACCAAAAGAATGGCCTCACCCCAAATAACTTTTACTACCACCTTTAGTGTTAATGCATGGGCCTTTTGACCTGCAAATGCAAATTGAGGGTCAGTATGGCTTACTTGCCCATTAAGTATTCAAGCTTTTAGGCTGCAGGTCAGATTTTTTTTTTTTTTTTATTTCAGGCACAGATGTGGAATCACTGAAAATCAGAAGTATGACCGAGTTTCAGAGTTTAGCTATATTGTTTTGCCACATTTATGTGAGGAATTGGCCAGAGGCACCTGCACTGCCATCTCTAAAGCAGCAGGGGGTCTATAGCTTCCAAGAACTGACCCTCGTTGGACTTTTCCCATTCAGCAGGCTCTGTGACTGACCCTTTCAAAGTCTCCATGAATGACAGGAGCAGAAAGAGAGAGACGGAGGAGGGACTGATGTTAATAGAGGCAGAGGAAGAGTGATGGAGATGAAGAGAGAAAGGTAGGAAATGAGAAAAGGAAAAGAGAGTGTTGGCTGAATGAGAAAGGGGAAAAGCAGTGGGGTTGAGGCAGCCAGTATAGGGACGGCGGCGCATGTCCAGGCCACAGCTGAGTGATGGATGGCAGACCGAATCGCTGCTTATTGCCTCCTCGCTTTCAGAGCGGCCTGACGGCCCCGCGTATCAGCCATTGTGTAAACATACAGTCAGACTCATTCAGCACATTCAGGAGGTCTGAATCGAGGCTCCAGGGAGGTGTGACTTATTTCAAATCCAAAGATTAGATCTATCGCTCTCCATTTTCAAAACTATTAAAAACCAGCTTGGTTAGACTAAAACCAAAGACATGTAGCCTAGAAAAGACTTTTTGTGGAGTTATGAACTTTGGCAGAAAGACCACACCATAGCTCCTCCTCTCCACCCACGGGCAGTTGTGGGCTGGAGGTTAGGGAACCAGCCTTGTGACCGGAGGAGTGCCGATTCGATTCCCTGAACTGACAATACCGACTGAGGAGCCCTGGAGCAAGGCACCTAACCCCCAACTCCTACCCGGGTGCCGTGGATGGGGCTCTGGACTAATATGGGTGTATGTGAGTGTTTCACTTCATGGATGGGTTGAATACAAAATACAAATTCCTCTGTGTGACAAAAAGCACAAATGGCACAAAATGGCTCAAAAACTCTCCACTCAGAGAATGATTGGCCTTACAGATTTAGATTTATAAAGCCTCTCCCCTCACCTTCTCCTGAGGAAACCTCACACCCCACCACCACACTAGCTCCTCCTTCTCTTCTAACTCATGCTCAGTCTTTGCTCGACAAGGGCCAAGGTGCCACACAGGGCACTGCCATCTTGGATCCTGGACCAAGATTTAGAATTTTGTAATGTTAATTTAAATAACTATGGTCACAAACATTACAATATACTCAGTTTACTTTCTTTCCATGCGCTTACCATGAAAACCGCACCAGTTTTGTGTTTGTTCTGTGGCACATGAATAAAATATGTTACGACAACACAATTGCTGTAATTCTCTTGACTTCTTTTGGCCAGGACTGTGTTGATGTAGCACATTTTATTCATGAGCAACTGATTGATGCATTTGAATTATGTAAATTCCAGGCACAGGTTTTTGTATTAGGGACTATGGCGTATCGCGGCATTGGTGCAATGTAGCATTACCAAACCTTTAGGCTAATTTGAGGTGCGGAAAAATCACAAGAGCGTATGACACATGATGCGTGCCGTGGCAGAGCAAATGGCTTTAAAGTTTTCAGGAAATAAAGCCCCAAAGAGGAAAGTTTTCATCAAGCATGTCTGTTATTTCCCATGGTGGGTTACTTCTGTCATATCCACAGCAGCTAGCTAGCGTCTTTCTCTGCACAGCTTGGAATTTCAGAGTCATTTGCAACGCTGAGCGAAGTGCTCTTGGGAGTTACTGAGAAAGCTATAGACCATAATATGAGGATGAATGATTAAACAGTGATCATTTTTGCAGATGTGTGTAAATTATTGCTGATGCAGCTAAAAAGTCTGTAGCACCACCGTTAGCATGATTGGGATGGGGCATTTTCAATGTACCTGCTGTACAGTACGTATTTTGTGTGCCTCAAAGAAGAACAGACAGACAGTGCTCTGATAGTGTGGCAGTTTGTATTTGCTTATTCCATACACTTTCAATAGATTTGTTTACCAGGAACTGATTTTGATTGCTTGTTTCTTAGCATACTTATAAAATATATATAATATAATATAATATAATATAATATAATATAATATAATATAATATGATAAACAGTTGAAAAAGTAGAAAGCCTGTGTTTTTGGGAAGCAATGAAACAAACCATCAAACTATATCAATGCATTGACCAAAGAGCAAACGATCTGGTGTCACTGATCTGACGCAATATCTGAATATCTCTTTATTTTCCCACCTGTTTTAACATTATCTACCTGATTCCTCTCTATATGTTTGCATCATGATGTAACTTGTTCATGTTCAAAAATTCTTTATGCTTGTGTATGAATGTACCTAACCAGTTTTCACAGTAACCACATGCACGTTCTACCTGCTTAGTTAATCTTTACGTTTCTCTACGTTCCTCTTGATGGAATATATTTTAAAATAAAATAAGTTTATAAAAATGCTGTGAAATTGTTAAAGCTGTAGGTGATTTGTTTTTTTCTAAGAAGCTGGAATTGTGCTGTCTGTTCTGTCCTGGCATGGCCGTCTTCGTAAAGACACATTTATTGTTTTCAGAGCAATCTGATTAAGCAACGGGAGAAAAAAATTGTAAATTGATTAAAAACATTAAAACGATTTTCACTCCACCTCTAGGGGGCGTGCAGCAGAGACTACACATCTGCAGAAAAAGTAATGGGAGTCATTATTATGAAAGTCCTGAAAGGTCACAGGTAGTATTATCTAGACTGTTATCTTGAGACAATTACTGATACTAAGATATCAAAAGCTGTTTTCTCAGGATTATCCTGATATTAAACGTACAAAATAAAATGTCATCTCAAGAAAGCAATGTTTGCTGTCAGATCCCAAGTTATGATCTTGAGAAAATAGCCCTCCAAAAGGTTTGGACTAACTTATGGCCTCTCTGGAATACATTATAGATGTGTATAATTGTATTGTAATGAACACGTGTGACAGCAGATTTATTAAAGAACAATTCTGTTGTTTGTGTCTGCAGTGAGACAGACCTCTGAAGCTTGTTCATCAAAAAATTTATACAATATCTTCAGTGATAATGTACTTTTACAATTGATGCCCCTTTAACTCAAGTAATATTTTGTAATATTTATATAATTCTAGTTGTACTGTAGTACAGAAGCTTTGTACTTTGTCCAATTCTGTAAATACATCTAGCGCAATGCACCATGTTGAATGCTTCAGTACCAATACAAGTGAGTTAGCAGATCAAACATGTATTATGGTCTGTTAGAGTGTTCAGAATGGCTTCTATTAATTATAATTGATAAAAGGCCCTTAAATGACTTTGGTATAAAGCCTTGACAATTAAGTCACCTATAATCATAACATGTCTAGTGTAGTGGAGGAGAATGGGTGGAGGCAGGGCGAGTACAAGTGGAGTCTCCCCAGAGGTGGGCAGACATCATGGCAATAATACTGTATATCATTTAGCTTCATAAGACAGAGCACGTATCCTGCTTGTGGTAATTTAACGCCGTCTTGTTATTTTCAAGTCATCAAATTATTTTCTTATGTCTTTACTGGAATATTCTTACAGTTACCCCCAACCTTGGCTACGTCAAGCCTTATCCAGTTTACATTACATAGTTAATTTCATGGGCCCGTAGTTAACGTCTCGGGTGTAGACAGGCTCTTTTGTAAAGCGCACTGATGAGGCTGACGTTGGTTTATTTACACACTATCGTTTATTTGATTCAAGCCCTAAAATGAAAAAAATCATATTTTCCTCATTCTGATACATGAAAGAGTTGTTTATGGCACCTTGTGTTAAAACAAATGTTCATTTATTCCATCGGTGCTAGCAACTGCTTCCGAAATGTAATTAAACCTCTCAGTCATTCTAATTATTCAGGCTAAGCACTGCTTTGCATTATTATTATTATTTTGACTATAGTGTCTGCTCATTAGCATATTTTTATTAAACCCCAGCGAATGAATAATTTACATGTCTCAGTGAGAGATGTTGGGCTGGAGGGGTGTGGGGTGGCCCTGCATGTTGGGGATCACACTTTGGGTGTGTATATTTTTCCTTCTTCCTTCTTCATGATGAGCCTTGGCGATGGCAGGAATAATTAGCCGCACCTGAATCGAGTTTTCCCACCCACACGTTTGTAGGGGTGAGATGGGGGTAGTTAATGTGAGGTGCTATGCTGAAACCTGAGCTGACAGGAGACTCCCTGTTATAGTGAGAGACGACACCCCCAATCCCTTTTTCTTGGTATGATCTCTCTGATGCCTGTGTCTCTGAGGGGTGTGTGGGGGGTGGGGTGTCTCATTAGTATGGTGGGGAAGGTGGGCACGCTGGTACCTCCCAGGTTGCCTCATCAGCCTCATGGCAAGCTGGAGGATTTGAGGCTTGGACTATAAGGGGAGGGTGTGGTGTAGTCATTAACCACAGCACGGTCCTATGTTTCGTGGAATATGAGGTCATTTATGTGCTCCCTATTCGGAAGACAGGTGCAGGGTTTAACAGCGTTTGCAAAATAAGTGCAATATTGAGCTGGTGGACAATGCTTTCAATTCCTTACTCGTACATATAGTAGTTTCACAGTAGGTACTATACTAATAAACAGCAGGTACTGGAAATAAAGCTTTAAGGCTTTAAGATGAATCACATTAGTTTGCTTAGATGATTGTGATTAATCACATTTCTTATTTGCTCACTGTGATACAAACAGCCATCAGGTTCAACCCTTGATTTTAGCTTCTTAGTTTTGCTGTCATTTAAACAGCTTTGAGATTCATGTTACAATTAAAGCACTTATTGAAACTGGGGGTCCTGCTTTGCCATTGCTACCTTTAGTTTGCTGCTCGTTGACTAACCTATAGGACTGACGCTGGTGCTGTCTGCTGTAGTCGGTTGGAGATGCTGAAGATATTTCTTTAAAAATCTTTTAAAAGCTGGATCTAAATGAGTTCTACAGTCATGGATTCTATAATAAACAGTGCGCATCTGGACTTCAGCCTGAATTACTATAGATGCTTCGAGGGGTCACAGTCTGAAACTGTGTTAAAAGCAGTTCAAATCTTGTGTCAAATCTCTAAACTTCCTGCACTAGCTGGGATATTATCCAATGGAACACTAAGCACGGTTGTAAGTCGCTCTGGATAAGAGCGTCTGCTAAATGCCTTAAATGTAAATGCAAATGTAATTGTAGCCTCACAGCAAGAAGGGCCTGGTTTTGTTTCCTATAATATCTGTGTGGAGTCTGTATGTTCACGCTGTGTCATGTTGTCAGTTAAACAGGAGATGGTAAATCGACCCTAGGTGTGAGTGGTTGTGTGATCTGAGTTGGTGTTGGTTGTGTGGTAAAACATGTCTGGGTGTCTGTCCAGCCCAGCAGCCTGTCCAGGGTGTTTCCTGTCTTCTGCTCAATAAGCGCTGGGATAGGCTCCAGCACCCCACTGCAATCCAGAATGATAAGATTCACTTAGAAGTAAATGAATGTGACAACAAATGACCACACATTTATTTTCGACAGCTCAAGTTTAAAACTCAAAGGGCCCCCTTAAAAGATTCCATCAAATTTCACAGATATTATAGCTACTAAGACATAAGCTTGACAATTGACATTATGCAAACTGCACAACTGATCTTCCACTGTTGCCTCAGATCTTGACAGATTGAGTTGATTAAATGGTTTTAAACAAGCTTTTAGACATAAAATTGATGTTTGTCCATATAAAACTGTTGTACAGAACATCCCTTCTATGCTTGTGTTCTTTCTTGTTGAGAAGCGTGTATCATACAGTGTCAGAAGCCACATAAGCCTATTTAAGTAAGCCCACATAAGTCCACTTGAGATCACTTAACAATCTAATTTTAGCCAAATGCTAGTTTGGGCCAAATGCTAATGGGTGCCTGTAAGCTTCTATTATTTTTTAGCTACATTAGCCTTGTAGCTCCAGTGCCAAACTAAAGACGCACACTTTGGATGCCAACATATCTTGGCTATTAAATGGAGAAATTTGGTGAATTCGTTTTTTGGCAGCACCACGGGTGGATAGGGGAGAGTGAAATCGATGGGGTTTGAAAGCGTTCATCCTGGCTCAGTTTGAGTTCTACTTGGCTGCGACAGCCTCATTACTCCTGTTCATACAGCTCAGTACTCAGCAACAGTCAGTATGCTTCTAAGGGATATCAAGCGAGCTTGTAATTACAAACCTAAAGGCAATGAGGATGGGTTGAAACACTGTGAGTGGAGAAGTGTTACCAGAAGCACCTCAGATGACATTGACAGTGCCCTGTATTTGGTTTAGACTTGTTTGATGTAATCACTCAGAAAGTTTAATCATGATGGTAGTACAGATCTGGTGAGCTGCAACATAGCCGATAGAAAAGGAGAAGAAAAGGAGAGAAAGGGTGACATGCTAAGGAACATCTGAAATTAAAGAGATAAATGAAAAAGAAGAAAGAAAACATTTCCACAGTAATGTCATTAATGGTCATTTATTGCAGATAGAGCCTGTATCTGTGAGACCTAAATGGTGCAGCCATATGGTTTTAATGTCTATTAACATCATTGCAATGGGCTATTTCTTTATTTTTCTTCTACAGATATATTTAGATACAAAGAGAGGAAAATAATACACCCCTGCATCAGTGCCATCTTTAATCCATCTAGATTTATGTGCGAGTAAAGCAGAAATCAGAAGCCGTGCTAAAATAATGAGCATGTAGCTTCCTGGGGAATACATTCAATCTGGCAGCTCCTCGGAAAGCCTCGCCCTCCTCCACTGCCAACCCACACCTTTATTAACATGCATGCAACACAGCACGAGCCCCAACTCCAGGGAGGAGCAGCGCAGTTTATATGTGGCGTGGGGTGGAAAGATGTAATCTGGAAAAGCCTCGATCTGTCCGACCACTGCTTATTACCATAATCACAGTGTATGCCTATGTTATGGTACATAGGCTACGTATCCTGTTTCCTCAGTCAAGTCAGTAACATTGGGCTTTTCCAAAGTGCTAATCCAAAGGGCTATTCAAAAGGGAGAAGCTTCTTTTTTGATTCGCCAATTGATCCTCTTTTTGTGTATTTTCCTTTTCTCAGGAAAAACCTCTTGACGTTGACCCATCCTTTCAGACCCATGGCATTTTCACAGGACGGATGGGCAGGTTTAGAGATCTTAAGAGTAAAGCTTGATGTTCTCCTATAAGTTTTGATTAAATCTCTCCAAACAAGTACGGTGTTTCTGGTGGTGATGGGGATATTTGTCAGTGCATGCTATGTCTTAGTGCAGTGAGATTTCTGAGGCCGCTGTCAGGCACTGTACAGATTGATTCAATTCTAATGCAACACCATTGCAGCCCTTCCATGTGGTCATCCAACAAAAATCACTCCAAAAGGCATGCCATATGGCATTCTGGGAGATCACTAAAAAAGCCCAGGGTAATCGTTTTAGGATTTTCAGGTTTCTCTTACACTGGCTAATAACACAGAGAAGCCACTGCTGTTCAGGAGAAACATTTGTGTATGGTTCAAGTTTCATAAAGAGCTCATAGATGAGGTCCAGGCCACAGGTCTGCTGAAATAATGCAGCATGGATGTATAAGGCAAAATCAACCTTTGTGACTTGAATGTCAATTTTGGCAAAAGCTGAACAATGCATTCCAGCATAAGAACTTTATCCCAGTTCTGAAACATGGTGGTGGTAGTATATTTTAAAGGGGCTGTAACTGTTGTTGCTGTTGTGTGGACAGCTTGTCGTAATTTGATGAAGCTTTAAATTCTGGACTGTTTCAAGAAAGTCTACAGGAGAGTGTAGGGCATTCATCCATGAACTGAATCTCAATAGAAGGTGTGACCTGCAGAAAGACAATGACCCTAAAGCAAGGGCCTACAAAGAATCATTGAAGCAGGAGAGGGTTCTGAAAAGTTGAGTAAAACTCCAGACCTTAATCCAGGAGAAATGGGCAGGACCTAGAATGTAATGTTCATGCAAAGAAGTCCACCAACATGACACAGTTGGAGCTTCTTTGTAAGGAGGAATGGTCCAAGATTCCTCTGAGCCAATGTGCAGAGCTGATCAGCAGTTACAGGAACTGTTTGTTTGAAGTCACTGCTGTTCAAAAAGGTCACTTAACTCAAAGATTCATATACTTCCACCAGCATAGACATTTAATCATATATCGGATCACTTTGTTTAATAAATATATAAAAATGTTTGTGTAATTAGTTTAATTGGGTTGTCATCTCCTATTGGCATGACCTCTATGAAGATCTGATTAAATTTCTAGTCACAGTTATATATAAGTTCCCATACTGCTTTAGGGTACACAAACTTTCCAGAAGCCTAGCGCTGTACTTTCACATAAATCTACAGTAACAGCATATTCCATACAGCCAGTGCTAGGGCTGGCTCAAACGAATATGCATGAAAACCAAGGAAAGTAAAGGTCTACACTGACACCAGCAAATATTTGGCAATCAGGGTTATGCCTTTTTCATTTCCAGCACTGTTTCATGAATGCCTAATTTTGTATACACAGATGAGTCATAGCAAACTATGTAAATGTCAGAGATTTGGCATGATCTGCTCTGTGGTGTGATCTGTTATGTTCTCTGTGCACAGAAATACGCTCTGAATTCATAATTAAAACCACAGAACGACAATTAGCTCATTTTTGGGAAGAAGGAAGAAATATGAGATCACTTAAACGCTCCACATACTGCACTATGGAAATTCCCTGTTTGTTACACACACTTTTCTTTTGGATACGGATAAAATCGCTGTTTATTCCTGCCTTTTCTTCCAAGATATTCATGGATCCAGCAGTCTGCTTGGCCAGTGTGTCTGCATTGCATCCGGTCATCTTAGGCCATGCTGTTTTGTATTAAGGTGTGCACTATGTAACAATTTTTAGAGCACACTCAAGAAATGTGTATTATCTGCTAAGTGAACCCCTAAATGAGCTCAAAGACAGGAGCAGATTTAGTGAAGCCCCTTTATGTAAGAAGTAGAGGTGCCGTCTAATCCATTTTCTACATGATGTGTCATCATGATGTCTCCCTTCTCTGGGGAGACTCCATTTGGACTCCCTCTAGCTCCACCCACTCTCATCTACTACACACAGCTGCAGCTCATTTCTTGGCAAAGCTGTAATTACAATGTATGTCCCCCATGTCCCCCGGATATTCCTATATGATTAAAATGTGATATTGTGCGTAATTTAATAATGTTAGGATAAGTTATTGATGGGACACTTATTGTGGTAACACTGCACCACCATACCAACACATCAGTATTGCAGGTTTTCATATAGCGTCTCTGTCTAAATTATATTTTGCCAAAAAAGTGTCAGTAATTGTGTGAAATGGAAACAATTGGGGCGAAAAAAGCACAATTCCTGAGTTCTAATCCATATCTAAATCGACCATTAGTAATGTTATCTGCAGATTTTTTTTGGGGGGGGGTCACACATTAAATTTGGAGCACTACTATTTCTAGTAGTTCCTGCGTACATACTTCCCTGTTACAAAGACACATACAGTAAATAAACTAATGTGGAGTAGCTTGCTGAGGCTGCTGTTTTGCCATGTGCATTGACACCATAAAGAAGATACAAGGAAACCTGTTTAAGTGGCAGTCAGGATGTGAGTAGTGTAGTGTTACTTTGAGATACCATATTTAGTGTTGTCTTTAGTATTTTAGGTATGTATGCATTTGATTGTGCCTTAAACTCTAGTCATAACATGAATTAATAACATTCATTTAAAGCTTCCCTGGTTGTCGTTGGTCATTTTTCTTTTATTTAACCTTGTTGTATTTTCTTTTGTGGTTTAAGCTTTTGTTAGCTGTTGGAGGAATCCATTCAGACTGAGTTGCTGACCAGTTCACCCTACTAGATTACGGTCAGAGATATAAGAAAATAAAGAAAGAAGTTTGATCTTTTCAGACTGATCCGAAACATGTTCAAGATTTTCTCCCTAATGTCAACTCTGACTAACCTAAAATCTGTAGACTAGAGCCAAACAGCACGTTCTCAGTCAGTCTGAAAACTGGGCGAAAAGTTGAGTAGTGTAACCCCAGCGTTACAGAGGCCCCTGTTTTTGAGCCCTCGTTTTGGGTTCTTTTTAGGTTTTAAATTTCATCAGATGTTCCTAATTTGAATCAAGCGTGTTTTGTACAAAAGCTATACTGCACTTTCCAGTTGGTACAGATCTATATGGGTTTAGAGCAGGGTGGAGAGTAAAGGAGTAAACGTATTTGGGTACTGTACTGTAAATAGTGTGTTGGTGTATCTTTACTGAAGTATTTCTATTCTGAGGGACTTTTTACTTTAACTTTACTTTCAAACTCTAACATCATACCGTTTACTCCACTACATCATGAGCAAGTCTGTCCTTTCTTTAGACTTATGTGCACAATAAAACATGCCATGTCAGAACGAAAGAAATCAGAATAGAGTGCACACTTTGTTTTGAGCTGTTGGACAGAGCTTGGTTCTACCTAATGGAAACTGTTGTCCTTCAATGTTTTGTGTCTAGGATCATTTGAATAGACATCAGTGTGACTAATTAATGACTAATTAATTTAAGAAAGTGACTAATTAATGACTTTCTGTTAAAAGATTGGTGGACCGAGAGTCACAGGCTACTTCTGTTCCCAATAGCACCCCATTTTATATTAAGTATATATATTTTTTTTAATAAATTAAAGTAACATTAAAATTGATCATACTGATTTTTTTAACTATTGTATCTTCCACTGGATGTGGGTTTCTGTATGTTAAATCTCACTATGGGACACTACATGTTACACTCAATTATTACGGTGCAAAATACAAACAATCGGATTGGTTGGCACCTAATCACAGCACATTATGATAAATTCTGTGCTGTATTATTTGGATTAAACATCTATACATTTATGAAAATAGCCAAATCCTATTGCATGACATTGTATGTCTTTTATGCACATGCTGCTTAAAATTTCTAATTTCCTAACATAAAACACCTCCCCCTGAGAAAATGTGTACTTCTCTTTATGTACAAAATCAACAAAACGTGTAATATGAACAAGGGTGCTCAAACTTTTGCATACAACTGTATTACAGTGTTACCGTGTTTCTGCTTCTTGTGAAGGGAAGAATAGTTTACGAGGTGGACTGGTAGCACTGAGCAGTTGTGTACTGAATGCTCTCATTCTGTTGGGGTTGTCTGCTTAGCGTAGACCGCCTGCTGTTCCATCAAACGGTTAATTACTATAAATTAGTAGAATATTGACACAGACATAAATAATATGCAGGATGCAGAGGAAAGCTGTGGGGTGTGGTACACGTCCACATTTAGCAAATGAATCATCCTGTGTGTTCCTGCATCCACACGCAATAAGCTTAGCGAGGGGTGAGGTAAGGAAAAGGCAGCAGGTTGGCGGTCTGTCTCCTTGTGCAGCGCTAATAAGGCTAATGATGTAAGCGTGCATTATGATCCATACAGATGATAGGGGAATGAGTCATCCATAGAACAGACTCCAGCTCTGGGTTTATGGCCACAGATCCCATCAAGGCCAGTTTGACTAAATAAATCTCACCAGGCCTTAAGACATGCTTTTAGCCTCATCCGCGGCTGGGGCTGGGGCTGGGACTGGTGATGATGTCATCCGGAACCTGAGGCCACACAGACGTTATGCTCTTAGTCTGGAAAGTGTACATACTGTATGTGGGGGAAGTGAGTATTTATAGTAGCCTACATCTTTCAGCTCTCATTCAGTTTATTGTCTTTGAAAATTATAATCATGCCTGGGAGAAGCCGTTCAAAGATCTACTCCCACACATTCTACGCTGCTGATTACAATACTCTTTTAATTCTAGTGGGTCTGTAGCTTTGATGATGAGGTAGGGGGGTTGTTTGTTGATTTGCTGGCGATAAACAAGTTCCTTATCATACATTCTTGCTGGATTTTGTTATTTATATGTCAGAACTGTTGGGAATACTGGGAGATGTGCATATGGAGGAGCAATGGTAAGGAGATTAGACATTTGAAGGCCTGTAAAAAGCCAGCAGGTCTTTTTTTTAAACAATATCATTATTAGATTTTCAAAATGACAGAAGAAATTGGAACAGTATTAGTAAAATAGGTTATATGCGAGATTTGAAGTCATTCCTCTTATCCACTGCGGTATACCAGGGGCTTCCTCTTTTGCCAGCAGGTCTTTTAGTGTACCTTTAAATATCTCTTTCTACCTGAGTACAGGCAAATTAAAGAGAGGCATATATGCTAATGTAACAGTGCAGGTAAATGTCACAGATATTGCAAACACTTATATTTATCTATACTAAAATGTAGAAATAATATGGAATTGTTTTTTAATACAGGTCAGTTATACAGGCACAGTTCAATTGCTATATTGTAATTTCCAATATTTAAAATCTGGCTGCTATGCATCAGTACTATTATTTATATATTTCATTCTTCTTTTTTTATTTACTTGTAGGTACTTACTCTACAATTTGCACAGTCTACTAATGACGCTATAGCTGGCAGACAGGAGGAGTGCTGAGTGAGGTGTTGATTGATGCTAAATGTTTATGTTTAAACAATGCAATTGCATTATATGGCATAAGTGCCCATTCTCCGCAATGCATTGTCATTGTCACAGTTCTGTATTGTGATATCATCATATCATTTTGTGATACAGTGTTACCCCTTATTAACTTTTGAAAGTAATTTGAAACAATGATTTTCTTAAATAGAGATAGATTTGAGTTGTTGATTTGATTTTTTTCTGTAGCTGTTTTTAGTTTGTTGTTGTTTTACTGTGTATCCTTTAGTAAAGCCTAAGTTAATATTGTAGGAGGTGCCTGTCCAGCTATTCGGCTGAGACATAATCAAGCAAAACCTTTTATTTCATCTACACATGATATTTGTAACTACAGTATAACTCGGTATGGACTACAAGTTTGGGACATCTACACATTACACAGGCTCTTTTATGACCCCCCCCCTCCTGGAAGCTGTAACATCTACCTAACAGCTATAACATCCACCAATCTTCTGGTAAAGCTTTCTACAGGATTTCGGTCTGTGTGTCTGTGGGGAATTTGTGTTTGTTCACTCAGAGGAGAATTTGTCAGGTCAGACACTGATATTGGCTCCAATCTCTCTTTTAGCTCATCCCAAAGGTGTTTGATGTAGTTGCAGTGAGGACTCTGTGTGGCACAGTCAAGTTGTTTCACACCAGACTCACCCAACCATAATTTTATGGACCTTGCTTTGTGCACTGGGGTACAGTCATGTAGAAGAGGTCCCTCCCCAAACTGGACCCAGAGATTAAGAAGCATACAATTGTTCAAAATGTCTTGGCATGCTGAAGCATTAAGATTTCCTTTACTGGAGCTTAGGGCATATTCTGGGGCAACATTCTCCTGGCAATAGCCAAATTCAGACTCATTCATCAGACTGCCATATACAGAGGTGTGATTCATCACTCCACAGATCACGTTTCCACTGCTCCAGAGTCCAGTGGCAGCACTTTATACCACTCCATCTGACGCTTGGCATTCTGCTTGGTGATGTAAGGCTTTCATACAACTCTTCCCATTCCATGAAGCTCCAGGGCAGGGATGTAAAAGCCAGAGGAGGTTGGAACTCTGCAGTTATTGAGCCGGCAAAGTGTTGGTAACTTTTATGCACTCTGTTGTGGTCTGCCACTTTGTGACTGGGTTTCTGTGGTTCCTAAACACTTCCCCTTTTCAATAATATCACTCACAGTGTGACTGTGGAATATCTAGGAGGGAAGAAATTTCATTAACTGACTTGTTGCAAAAGTGGTATCCTATTAGAGTCATGTGCACAAATTCAGTGAGCTCTTTAAAAAGAAACATACTCTTTGTTTAAAGGCAGATTGTTTGATTTTATACATGAATTAAATGATTAAGAGGTGTGTCCCAATACTTTTGCATATAGTGTATGTGCATTCCCATGATCCTGCTGGTGTTGGTCTCCTCTTTTTCAGCATTGCACACAAAAGCAACTTTAGTTCAATTAGCTCTCCCTTTGAAGAGAAATTAGAGCAAGCAAGGCCACCCTGTTTATCATTCAGTTACTAAGAACATCAATAGACTAATCTATTTAAATTATGTAATCCAGACAGCGATACAAATCTTCTCTTTTCTAAGCACATTGTTCAGAAAGGAACTGCTTTGGTTATTTACTCTCTTGCTTCTTTAGCAGAGAAAGGAGTGTGATCCGTCCAGGCAAAGGACATTTCAACTGTAAGATCGCCTTACACCCTGTGGGCAACCCGATATTGCTTTGGTACCTTTTCGGCCAGTGTGATACTGACGCTATTTCCTGCACATCAAGGCCATGACCTCTTGTTAAAATCCCTGCCCCTACTAAGTGATTTGTTGAAATGAGCCATGCCATTTTAAAATCTCAGTAATGTAATGCCCCTCTAGGCCGAGCTTATGCAACTGTGCTGTTGAACTCCTGTTATACAATCTAATAGCGAACCTGCCTTCAGCAGCTCTTTCTTCACCCTGCGTCCCCTCTGCCGTGTCCTGCCGATTAGTATGCAACATAACAAGAGAATCCTTCACTTTTTCAGCACTAACATAAAGCACTGCCGCAGTTAATAATACATCCGAGTAAAGAAAATAAATATTGCTTTTATTACGGTTATAATTGTTATTTATGACCTTGGCAGGAGTCCCTGTGCATGAAGATGAAGATGAAGGCCTGGTGGTTACGGTGGTGTGATCATGCCATTATAGGAAGCTCAGCGACAGCAATATATCAAGAGAATGGTGGCATCGACGCTGAAATGGTGACGGTGGACTGTTTTAGAGTTCATCAGCATGGAAATTGGAAACCATTTCTTAGAGCTGTATCCGCTTGTTTTGTATCCACACAGAAATTCAGAACACATTTTGTATACATACAGAAATTCCTCTAAAATCCTGCCTGACTCGTCCTTGGAAGTGAGACGTATGAGTTTATGCTGGGGATGTAAATAGATTAGCTTATATTTCAAGTTAAGTTATTTAGTTTGTGCTTCCAGATGAGTTTTGTAAGTCAGTACTGCTATATGCAATTAAGACTGAAGCTTATGCCGAAACTGGAAAACCTCATAGGCAACATTTCCATATTGAATTCATATAGAGACGTGGTTCATAATTAGCTAGTAAGCACCTCTCGAGCCGTGATAAATGTTCGAAGACGATGGTGTGCCCAGAGAGTGTCCTCTCTTCACTGGCTGAGAGGGATAGCGGGTGTGAAGTGCTTTCATTTTGATCAGGGCAAATTCAGCTGCTGATGAGGCGTAAGTTCCTCTGTTCAGGAGTGATTTATTCTAATGGGCAGTCAGGGACCTGCCGCTCCGCAGCCGCGCAGTGGGTCAGCGCTTCTGCAAATGAGAGCTGAAGTCAGGCATATTCATTCTGTTTGAGCTTTGAGTCATACACAGCGGTGCCTCAATCATAAGGATGCAGTACTTCAATCTCTTTGGTGCCCTTGATAGTGTCCTTAAGTGCTGATCAGGAACCGCCGTCCTCAACCCAAATTACGTCTGTAAGTGTTGTTCAGCATGAAACTGCTGATCAGGAGTGGAGGCAATCTATATACAGTCACTCTGCCTCAGGAAGTGCTTCAGCGAGCCGTGTCCTCTGCACCTTTACTGGTGTGGATGTCTAAGTGCCTGTGAACTGACTTACTCTCTACTGCCTAGATGGACAGTTGTCTAGAGAGCATTCAAACACAGACCTGTTAAATTGTATTGAAGTGCATGTCCCCAAGTTTTTTAATATTACAAGGTGCATTAATAGGGCGCATATTATTTGATCATTATTTTAGATTCTTTAAAAAAACATTGCCAAGAAATGAATTTGGAAGTCTAAAGAATATTTTTGTTCTTATGGCCATTTTTGCCAATGAAATGTACAAACACCTTAACTTTTAAAGAACCTCTACCTAATATAAAGGTCCCATACCAGTGGAGAGCAGAACCATACGTTCATTACAAGAACAGTCTGGGAACACCTGCTTTCACACCTGCACCATAAAAATACTGTCTAATATACAGTATCTACATCACTTGTTTGTGGGAAATGCCATCGAGATTGTACTTTCTGCCCATGCTCTCGCCTCTGCTATTCTTTTCTATCCTACGTAGCACTCCCATACTAATGCTGTGTTTGCATCTTTGCATTGAATACACGGCAGGACAAAGCCTTGTGATTGTTGGCATGATAAACATGGTGCAGGCAAAAATGAATGATGGTCAGAGGACAGTTTTAGCAGTACAGACTGCTCTGTAAGGTGGAGGTGGAGAAAGGCAGGACACTCTGTACTCATTTACTTTGTTATAAAATACTGGGTTTGTCTGGAATTCAACGAGACGTTTGGCATCTATGGCTCCCAAAAAAAATCAACATCCAGTTTATTTCACCACTGCCAGTGATGGCAAAAGATGGGATGCTCACCGCTGTGGTCTGTGGAACGGAAGAATTTTCCATCACAGCTCCACTGAAAACAACAGAATATCAGGTTTGATACTATTCATCTACCTATATGTGAACGCAGCATGAGACCAAAACCTCTTTATTGAGGTTTGATGTTTGAAACTCTTTAAAAGGCATCTGCATCTGTAGCCTACTACAGACATATTAATATTTATTTTATATTGTGTGCAGCAGTTTTACAATGCCTCTTTGAGTAAAGAGTCCTGCCATCGAGTCATCGAACAAATGAACCAACAAAAGTTGATTTTACTAAAATGTTCTAATTATGTTGATAGTTCATTTGTTATGTTGGGTTTTCAGTCAAGCTCAAGTCATGACCAGTGGGAAAGCTTTCACAACTTAGTATTTAAGTAAGTTCTCCAGCAGGTTACCCAGAGCTGCAGTTCCACAAACTGATTATTTTGCGTTAGCTGTTTTATCATAGTGAGGAGTCAGCAGGCTAAATGACAAGCAAACAAGATCTGATCGTAGTGGAATGGCCCTGTGGAATAGATTTTTTTCCCATTTTTTGCAGATAGTAATTTGTAATTTTTATTGTCATTTGCAGTAATAATGTGGTGACACTTCATAACATCCAATACTTTTATTCTCCATCATTTACAAAAACCGTTTTAAAGGGACCCTATTATGCTACTTTTAAATGTTCATGATTTTAATATTTAGATTTTAAAACAATATATTTACAGTTTTACAAAAGACTCTCTGTCTGAAACTCCCTGTTAGAGCTCCTGTGCCTTTAAGCCCCACCTCCTAATAAGCCCATTGTGCTCAGAATGGTAGGTCCACCCTCTCTGGTCAGAAGGATAATTCACCAAAACAGTTGAAAGTAAGCATCTTGCTACAAAGCCTACTGTGTGTTTACAGTGACATGTATCATTGGACATGATGGAATACATGACAAGTTTATCAAATGTCATACCTACGGACATCACTGAATTACTGCAAGGCTAGGTTTGTGATGGTGGCTCACGTTAGGCTTACTGAGTTATACCTCGCATGCTGCACGCTGTGTGGACATTGTGAGGCATACCAAGAAGCACAACATACAGACAGGATCGATAAGACATGCTTGCATTAAGCAACAAGCGTCCAGCCTGACTGGCAAGGCGGCATGTTTTCATGAAACGCGTTACAGGCATGATTGTTTCTAATATATACTCTGAGTATAAATGTGTTTGGCCGGGCTGTATGCTGTGCTCCTCGCTGCACAAAGCAATAAAGGCTTGTTTCATTTACATTGACTATAACAAGCCTATATTTTATATGATGTGTATCTAAAGACAAATCAGCAGACAGATTTGAGGAACAGGTCAAGCTAAAGCTGACTGTTGCATCCACATTCAAACCAAGCGTTTAAATCCCTCCGGTGGGACCGCACCATCTAGAGACCAGTCAACTGCAAATCCCACCTGTGGGACCATACTTCTAAAAGTGTTTAGGATATGATCCAGGTCTGAATAAGTTACAGTATGTTAGACTAAACAGCTCCGCCTCAAAGACTGAAGATGCAGCTCACTGAGGCACATGTATTGAGGCACAGTCTGACACTGAGACTGAGTGTAGATCAGTGGACTGAACTGTGTAAGTATGGAGCATAATTAGATTGACTTAACTGAACCCCAGTCTCACTTCGCAGTCTTGGCTTGGTGCCAGCTGGTGGTGTCCCAGTGGTGATGCCCGATAGATGGACCTGACTCTGACCTACTCAACTGCTTATCGATGGTCACTGAGAAAATCGTTCAGGCACCTGAATAGCTTCTATCCATGTGCCGTATCTCTGATAAAACAGCAAGCCAGAACAAGCACATACCTCTGCATGCCCCTGTTCCTCTTTCCTCCAGTAATCTACCGAACTCATACCACTATCGCAGCACTCCAGCTATCAGAAATCTAATATATATGTTCTGCCTTTAGTACCTAAATACCTAAAATACCTTTAGACACAGGGCTCAGGGTTGTAATTAGGCCAGTTATATAGTGCCTGTATAGTAATTGTATAGTATTCACCCTGCTTAAATTAATGCACAAATAGTTCAAATCAACAGTATTTTGCATTTCCTCATTATTTATTCATTATTTAACTGTGCCAAACAACATATTGTGAAAACTGGGGGATAACTGGACCAGCTGTAGCTGATCTAAGTACTCCTCTGCTGTTAGGATCAGGGAAAAGTCTTACACAGCCAATCATACCAAGCTTGTAACCTGTAAGCCAGTCATATCAGAACATGGGGAGCGTCTCTGTTGTTACTCTGTTGTCACCTGTGCTACCTAATAGCATGTAATAACTTCCTCAAGCATGAATAACAGTTGTGACTGAATTTGGCATTGACTGGACAAGTTTCTGGACGTAGGTGACATCAATGTTCAGCTACTTTTGCATCAAAGGATTGCACAGCTTGACCAGATTTGGTGGATGCCTTCCCTGGCACTATTCTGAGGAGAATTTAGTGGGATTTAGATTAGATTAGTTTAGATTAGATTAGATTAGATTCAACTTTATTGTCATTGTGCAGAGTACAGGTACAGCTTCTTGAGTTCTTGTAAATGTGGGTTTAATAATATTACTAAACTGACAAGAAGAGCAAAAGACAACAGCTGATGAAATATGTCTGATAAAGGTTAGTGATCAAAAAGAAAGCCAGTGAGTGTTGTTAAACATACAAAACCGAAGCTAACCGATTATGAGCAAAACAGGTTAGACAATGACAGCATAACATCATGATAAGCCCACCCAGATAAGAGGATAAATAAAGGGGTTCCTGGACCCAAGTGGACACCCTGTATTACGTTTCTTGCTAATATAAAATATAAAATATAAAATATAATTAATAAATTAATATAGAATATAAAATTCAAATTACTGATTGCAGACTAAAGAATTGCATGCACACCCACACACATGCTCTGAACACACATGCACCTCACACACATACACTACACATGAGACTGTGACCTATATATAAGGTAGAACTAGTATGAAATTTCAAATGATACCTGCATTTCTAACCAGTACAGCACAGTCAGCCCAGTGCACTGGTATACTAATACAATACGATCCTGAATATTACAGCTATGGCTATACTACCTCTGTCCTTCTCTTTCACAGAAGAATGAAGAGCAGTAGGACGTGTCTTGGAGATAGGGGCTAAAGGAACATTTTGGTACTTTTACACCATGCCATCGATCTGCCAGTGTCACCATCAATTCCTGTCTTAACAAGCAGAGGCAGTGTTCCGGGTTATTTATGTGGCCCCGGCGGAGAGGACCTATTGATTTATGTACACAGCACAAGCCGTGGATGCGCTCCCTGCGTATCTCCTCCTGAAGACCACAGGTAGGTGGTAGTTCACGATTTATGAAATGCCCTTAGAAATGAGCTTTGAATATTTTTTTAATCTTATTTGTAGACACGGGCAATATCTCTCATGTAGGGAGCGTGGCAGGGTGTGATGGAAATCTATTTATGTTTTCCTTCTGAAAACCTGCCGCTTGGAAATGACCCTGACTGACCTGATGGGGATTGATTTAGCTGCAGAACCGCAAGTGCACACAAATTAACCTGACTGAAGGAGAGAGGACAGACAGAAAGAGACACAGAAAGGCCAAAGAATTGATCTCTGAGGCATCAGTCCTTATGGATGCCCAGGAAGACGGATGGACTAAATGAATGAAAGAGAGTGGCACAAAACACTAGCCGTGCCGTGGGTTGGATTTCTTAACCCTTATATGCATGGATGTGTTCATTGGCCTGGGGTCTTAGTGTCCAAATACTGTGAGAATTATCGAATAACCAAATAGCCAAATAAAACATGTTTTATGTTATGATAATTTGTCACATATCTGAGAAAAAAATTAACAAGGCAGAGAAAGAAAGAAAGAGAGGTCATGAATCAATAGCAAGCTGTGGTATGCTTGTAAGGTTTAAAGGTTATCCTAGGATGGCAAGGGTAATTATCACCTTGAGGAACTCCTTCCGTTAACCCTTAGACGTTATTGATGGTAATAACAAAACTATGGTAATCAGAAGTGCAGCTTTTAGCAGAAGATATTAGTAATTGGGTTTACTGGCTACTATACATTCAACAGTGAGAACTCATCCAAACAGGAACCAACAGAACTTAAGGTTCTAGATGTAGTTCATTTTCCACCTGCCTGACTGACGGCTGGAATAATCAGGATTATGATCATGATTATCTTTAATTAACTTCTGGTAATTCTAGTCTTTTATGCCACTGTAAAGCATCTGATTTGGCTGGTTGAGATTATAATGTGTGTCCCTAGTGTCTGCATTTACACAGGCAGATGTTTGCTGGGTATAAAAAATGAGCAATAGCTCTCTTTCTGGGCAGGCTAGCATAAATGTCTATAACATTGGTGTCAGCTCCTCAGCAAGCTTCTAGTAGTTCTTCCTCACCTGGAGACTAAAGGATTCCTTAAACTGCAGTTAGATTCAGCTGCTATCAAAGACAGAGGAATTAACCCTTGAATACCATTTGGTCCCTAAAAGCACAAAACAGGTGGAAAACTCACAGTTCCAGTTTCCTGCTGCCAAAAGTTGGAAATGTGCCCTTTCTAATAATTCCCAAAACTCTTATCACTAATGCTGTTATTATTTTAGATTCCACTTTTGTCCTGGTTCCTCTGTGTTCAGTCTTCTTCTTGTCCTCAGGGATTTTATGTGTTCACCTTGCTCAGTAGGAGTGTGATTTCAGTAAAGATGTTTCAGGACAAAGGGCTGCACAAATACATCTGAATAGCACACGGAGCAATAAAACATTTCTTACACCCATCGAAACAAAAAAAAAGGCCAAATTGGATCCTGTAAAAGTAATCCACTGCATAACCAACCATGTAATTATATAAGTAGCTAGGTAACTACATTTGATTAATACTGAAAAGCAAAATTAATAACTCAACGTCTACAGGTTAATAATCTTTGCCTTTGGAATAGTATGCCCCGCCATACCATGGCGCCACACCTTATCCGTCTCGTTGGGGACTAGTGAAGAGTAATGTGGGTTTTACTGTCTTACTTGGCGTATGTTTTTTTTTTTTTTTGGTTTCAAGCGTGCCAAGATGAACGGCCACATTGACCAGCTTTGATGGATCGGGGGCACAGGGAAAAGAAGCAAAGTGATGACTGTGAAAAAGCTGTAATTCAATAGGCCAATTTCCAGGTCTCAGCCCCTGCAGAGGTGTGGGAACACAGACAGGTGGCTGAGGGGTGTGAGAGAGAGAGAGAGAGAGAGAGAGAGAGAGAGAGAGAGAGAGAGAGAGAGAGAGAGAGAGAGAGAGAGAGAGAGAGAGAGAGAGAGAGAGAGAGAGAGCGAGCGAGCAGTGCCCGCTGATTAGCCCTGTGCCATGAAGTAAACGACAAGTTCAGGCCCATCTATCCCCAATGAGACTAAAGGCCCTCTCCCTCAAGACTGTACCTTTATAAGACCTGTCTAAACTGGCTTTAAAGCCATAACTGACCATAAACATATATTTATACTCCCACACATAAACATACACACATTATTTCCTGCATACACATAATTAATGCAGTATCAGAAGTATTTTAGTTGAACCGTTGTGTGTGTGCTTAACCATTCCGAATGAACTCTGCTATATACTCAACTAACCTTGATGTATATTTTATGAACACTGATAAATATACTATGAACTTTGATCAATATTGAATGAACACTGATATGTTTTGATCAAACATATGATTAACCAAAATGAACGCTGCCGTGTATAAAACGATCAAAGATACTTATTTATTGAACACTTATATGTGTATATACTGGAAACCACCCTTCTATCCCCTCTGAACTCTTTCTGTCCATGGAATCACTGTGTATACATTCTGGCCAGGTATGTACTTTGTAGCTCTACAATTACAGACTGTAGGCCATCTGTTGCTCTGCATGCCTTCTTAGCCACCCTTTACCCTGTTCTTCAAGAGTCAGGACCCGCACTGGACCACCGCAGAGCAGGTATTATGTGGGTGGTGGATCGTTCTCAGCACTGATATCACTGCAGTGACACTGATATGGTGGTGGCGTGTTAGTGTGTGTTCTGTTGGTTTGTGTGGACTTTATAAACATCTCTATGTCACTTCTGGACTAAGAACAGTCCAGCAACCACAACTATCCAGCCAACAGAATTCTGTGGGCATCGTCCACTAATGAAGGACTAGAGGACGATCAACACAATCTGTGAAGAAGGAGATCAGCTATCTTCTTTGACTTTACATGTACAAGGTAGGTCAACAAGGTAAGAGTTGAGTGGACAGTGTGTGGGCACAGTGTTTAAACAGTCCAGCAGAACTGAGGCTTCTGATCCACACACCAGCACAACACACACTAACACACCAGCACCACATCAGTGTAAGTGCAGTGCTGAGAATGATCCTCTCACCCAAATAATACTTGCTCTGTGGTGGTCTTGTGGGGGTCCTGACCATTGAAGTATATGGTTAAAGTGTATATATACAGGGGTTGGACAATGAAACTGAAACACCTGTCATTTTAGTGTGGGAGGTCTCATGGCTAAATTGGACCAGCCTGGTGGCCAATCTTCATTAACTGCACATTGCACCAGTAAGAGCAGAGTGTGAAGGTTCAGTTAGCAGGTAAGAGCACAGTTCTGCTCAAAATATTGCAATGCACACAACATTATGGGTGACATACCAGAGTTCAAAAGAGGACAGATTGTTGGTGCACGTCTTGCTGGCGCATCTGTGACCAAGACAGCAAGTCTTTGTGATGTATCAAGAGCCACGGTATCCAGGGTAATGTCAGCATACCACCAAGAAGGACGAACCTCCACCAGCATCACGTAGTGACCTGGCCACTATCCTGCAAGAAGAATGGCTTAAAATCCCTCTGACCACTGTGCAGGACGCAGTATATGTCATTCCCAAGATGAACTGATGCTGTATTGGCCGCAAAAGGAGGCCCTACACCATACTAATAAATGATTGTGGTCTAAAACCAGGTGTTTCAGTTTCATTGTCCAACCCCTGTATATATATATATATAACAAAGTATGCAGAAAAATAGATGGACTACAGTATGCAGATGAAGAACTACAAAGTACACCTATATGGTAAGTGGAGCTGGTAAATGTACACTGAGTTTAGATACAAGGAGGTGTTCAGTGAGTATATGCAGGTCATGTGTAACATATCACCATACAGTGATGTCACAGTTAATAAATTGTTACTCTGCTTCGTACGTTTTCTCACCTTATTATACACGATATTATTTCCATAATTCTTTGTTTCACATGTAGTCCAATTCAGCTGGAAAAGTCACATCTGGTGGTTAATTCTCCATGTTAAAAATGTTAAAAGAGTTATGCATACATTAGTATGTTGTTTAATTATCACTAAGCTCTCTCTTTAGTTTCAGTGAAAACAATCAGAGCCAACTGAAAATGCACCATGCTCACTGAAGCACACATATTCTCAGGCACATTCCAACAATCCACCCACAAAATACATGAATGGATACATCACACACATTTTAAAATGCTGGAAGGGAAGTTGCCCTGGCTTTAAAATAGAAAATGCATGCTCTGCACACACAGATTAATTCATGAGTCTAGCACTGGGTGGTTTACAGCCATATCAACTTCTGTGGAAGCCGCTACTAAAAAAAACACAACAGGAATTTTCCTTTTATGTTTCATCCTAATTGGTGGGAAGTTCAAAAAGTTAATTTGGCCATCTGTGTTTTATTCCCCTTGTTAATCTACGATTTAGAAACAAGAAGAAGAGGAAGAAGGAGGAGGAAGAGGAGGAGGAGCAGAAAATGAGATGTAAGAATAGGATGCAGAACATAGCAGTATGTCCATTAAAACAAAAATAAAATTTTCACAGTTCTCAGAAACCTTAATCAGCCCAGGCACTTCACAGAAGCCTATTTAATATGAAAATGAATAAGGACAGGCTTTAATTCAGAGTGACTATTCCTAATGTCGTACCTTCTCCACATTGTCTCCACAGACAATAAATGGGATCTTAACAAGCACAGTGCCTTTCAGTGAAAACGAATAGTCTTTAGCTCAGGAGAGGGCCCTTTAGAGGCCTAGGTGACCCAACCTCTGACCCTGACATCTTCAGAAATCAGTAAGGGGCAGGAACTTTCCAGGTGCAGAGTGCCAGCTTTGATATCCTCTTACACTCTCTTTGAAGCATCTCTTAATTCCAAAACCCCCAATGGGACTTGTGACTGTGAAGAAGCTCCTGTCCTGGCAAGCAGGTGACGCTATTGAAATAAATATTAAAAGGGCAGGTGGGCAAAGAAACACAGAGACGTTACACCTAAGTGAAAAGATGAGCACTTACTCCAGCTTTAAAACCTCAATTCTCAATAATGCAAAAGTAAGGAGTAAGTGTTTTAACGAATCAATGACAAGTCATTTAACATGTCTGATGTTGTGGTTAACTGGTGGCACTAGTCTCAAATAGTTTCTGGGTAGATTATTTTTTCAAATATATATATATATAAATTTGGCTGGATAATTAATAACTGACATAAAAGATTAACCATTCTTAAGAAGACATTTCTTCTAAAACCTTTTTTATGCAGCATTTAAGAAATTCTGACATAGTCAGTCATAGTGACTAGTTAGAAGCTAGTACTTTCTTATTTGTGATTTGTACTCAGGTAAGAAAAGAATCTACCCACAATCAAGAACACAAGTTTAGGAACACATTGTGATTCTGACATACATTTTCTTTAGAATATTTTTTTTTGGTCTAACGACCTTAGGTCTTTGGGTCAGGAAATCTCTCAAACTGCAATAAGACACAACTTGATGACCACAAGTTGTTTGGTGTGGTTGCCAGAAGAAAGCCTCTGCTGTCAAGAACCAACAAACCACAGTTCCTACAATTTAACATATGATTCTGAAACCTCCAATGAGACCACACACTCTGCTCAGATGAGACCAGTGTAAAACTTTTCTGGCAACAAACAAGTACCTCTTCCCCACTGCAGAGCATGGTGGTGGATCTGTGATGCTGTGGGGCTGTTTTTTTTCTCAAAGCCCTGAACAGCTTATTTAGATACATGGTATCACAGACTCCAACGAGTGCAAGCATTCCATTTCAACAATCAATCTTATTTTAGACTAATATTAATAGGAATAGTAACACAACACTTTCAGTTTCAAGCAGTTTCTGTATTGGTCAATATCATTATGTTTTTAATTAAAAATATTAAGCTTTCTGAAAAGCAAACTTACAGTTTAGTCTGCTGTAGACTCAAGAAGATGGTAGAACATAAGCAGCTTGTATTTTGCCTTGTGCAAACAATCATTGATTTCATAATTGAAAAATGATCAAATCTAAAAAAAGCAATTTGTGAAAGTACTGTGTTTCAAACAGAAAGGTTAATTGTAGGTTGGGCAAGTTAGGATTCAATAGGCCATATCGTAACATGTTAAGTATTGTCATGTACTGTACTTTACTAATATAATAATAATAACGTAAGTTAAAGTAGAACATTTTATTCTATTGGTTATTGGAGACTTCCTATTGGTCTATTCATCATGACATGTTTACACAGTGTTAAGGCATTGGTTGGAGAAATATGTTTTATTAGACAGTGATGATATACATATGATGGCAATGTCTAAAGCTCTCCGCGAAGGGGGCTAATAGCACTTGAGTAAGTTTTGCATGCATTATTGAAAGAGAAGAAACAGGCTCAACCATTAATGGTAGACTACTAGCTACAGTTTGCTAACATTACAAATCCCATAGAGAAGCTAGCAATACACTAACATTGATGTTTGGCTAGCTTAAAAAGCTACACACAAAGGTGAAGGTTTATGTCCTGGAGTTGATCGTATGCGTGCAAATGATTCCTGACTGCTATAAAAGAGTGGATTTGATGTTCCGCTAGAGTGCTTTTGATTCTGCTAGTGATCACTCTGTTTACATAATGTATCTATAATCCCATCTATGTTTTTCTGTAATCATAGCAAAATACAGTTACCTTTACTATATATGCAGGTTATGTAACTCTGTTGTATGTATTCCATTAAGACCTACGTCTGAGTGTGTAGTCTTCTAAATACACCATGTAACATTTATAAAATCAGCCTAGTTGCCTCATAAAGTCCTAATCTTAGAGAATAGACATTTCTGCTCACTGACCAAGCAATGCACCATACAGGAGACAGAGAGAGAGACGTCTACAGCAAGAGCACTCAGCTTTCTCAACATTATCCATGTCATGCAAACACAAATGCCAGTAACTGTTGGCTCTTGCCACCTTCATCATTAATAGACTTGTCTTCTCATATTTCCTCAAATAAAAAACATCTCCATTGACCTTTTTTTGAATTAATGAGGCTGTATAAAATACCACTTAATCTGACATTTTCAAGTTTTATTACATGCTATAATATATCTTTGATTGCACCAGCTGTTGGTAATGTGTGGTTTTGAATGCTGATGAGTAGCCTGTATATAAAAGCCTTAATAAAACTTTATGGCTCTGATCACCTAGGAGGATGCTTTGGTTTTATTGTTCAACATGGCAACCCTGAAAATACACCAGCGAAAATATCAGATGAAGTTACAAGGCTTGTGTTGGAAGATTGATGACATGAATGCATGTAGGAGAATAGATCTCTTTATCCATTTTAGCCAAGACTGTCTTAAGTTGCATATTTCTTATTCAGGCCCGGAAAAAGAAGAGAAAAAAAACAGTTTTGGAATTTGTAATGTTTTGTTTGCCTTAAAGGCTTAAGGAGATCTAAGGAGCACTGTTTACTTTAGATCGTTTTTGGCTCCCTGGAAGGGACCCATGTAAGAGATGAAGAGTTGGGGCTGATAACAGGATGTGTCATATGTATAAACAGGGAGGGAATCTGTGAACTATGCTGTCTTTAGGGTCTTCTCTTTCTTTTTATGTTTGCTTGCTCGTACTTGGTTTTTTGTTCACATGAAAAAAGGGGAAAAGCTGTTATCCCAAAAGCCATAACAGCTAAACATGGCAACACAAAAGGGGCTGGTGCTGCTTTACTTGTTTATTTAGAATAATGAGATGATGCTGTATCATATACATGGACTTATCAAATTGGTTTACACTGCAGTCCCACAAAAAAAAACATATAAATAAAAAATATTTCTATTCAAACCTTCAATATCAACAACGATTATGTTCTAATCTATTTCAACTGAATTCAATTCAAATGGATAAATAATAACTGACAGCGCAAAGACAAAATGACAAATAACATGTTCATAAACAGTAAGATACAGTGTACAATCTGCAAGAGCACTAACGTCAGAATCTTGGAACACTAGAACTGAGGCTCAAACAGCAGTAAGCATATGCAGTAGAGTGAAATGCATCTTAGTGTAAGTGTACCTACAGGAAAATACAGTGTGTTGAGGTAGCAAAGTGTGCAGTTAAGTATGTGTTTGTCATCAGTAGCTGTAAATATACAGTGTACAGTGCAGTTATGAGAATAGCAACTCAATGTTCAGGCAAACAGCTTAAACAGCTTACAGTACAGATGAGCAGTATATAGATAAATAAAATATAAGCAAATAAAATAAACAGCTCAGATGTTCAGATGCTCAGAAGTATACAGGTCTAGTTAAAGTGCAAGTGCGTATGGTCCAGTTGGCTAGTGGAGCCCAGTTTGTTTTGGCTGGGGTGAACAGGGCTAGATCAGTAAGGGTCTAAATAGTGGTAGTCATGTTTTGGCCGGTGCTGCAGGATGACCAGTGGAAAGGCTCTTGGGTAAAAATGTTCCTGAAACTGGTGTTTCTGGCTCGGATGATCCGGTACCTCTTTCTGGATGGAAGAGATTGGAACAAGGGATGGCCGGGGTGTGTGAAGATATATTGCTTTCCTCAGACATCTCCTGCCATATATGTCCTCTATGGGTGAGAGGCCAGCTGTGGTGATGTGCAGTGAAGTGCTGTATATTGGGATAGTATTATACTAAGCACTAAATATTTACAACAATATGTATCATTTATAGGGTACTATTGGAAGGGTACTGTCCCAAACGCAAAATTGTCTTTTTTATTATTTTTAATGGGTTTAAAACCATAAAACATCTTTTAAAGTTTACTGATGTAGATTTATTTAATTTACTTTATCCAAGTTATCTCAGGCCATTTCTGTTGGTCCATTCATCATGAAATTCACGCACAGTGTAAACAGTGGCTTAAGTGATCAAATGACACATAAAAGTAAAAAACGTCAAAAATAGAGAAATAGAGATACCTGGTTTTCATTGAACGGCAACGAAATGCAAGTTAAGACTGTTCTGTGCACAGCAGTCTTGGTCTGATGAATCAACCTTTCAGGTCGTTTATGGAAATATTGAACATCATGTTATTTAGGCAAAATAATAAAAGGATTATCCAGATTGTTATACCTGTAGTGTTAAAGCCAGTGTCTGTCATGGTTTGGGGGGATGGAGTGTTAGTGTGTTAGGGTATCTGTGAAAGCACGATTATACTAAGCACATTTTGAAGTAACACGCTCTGTTGTATAGATGGCATCTTTTTTTGGGACGCCCAAGATCATTTCTACATGACAACAGCAAGAAACATGGTTGCAAAATCAGAGTGTGGGTTCTATATTGGCCTGCCCATCTCCTATTGAATTTCTGTCTTAGTTAGCTCAAAATGTGACAGCAAAGGCCCCTGAAGAGTTGTATTACAGAAGAATGGCAAAAAAAACTTTAAAAAAAAAAATGCATAGTGCAAGGCAAGCATAATTGAAAGTAGTGCCACCCATTTGAACCCAAAGTCCAAGTTAGTTAAAAGAAGGGTGGTAGAATGATCCATATATGTTTTTTTCAAACAAGCTAGGTCTGTAAGAGGCTACTGGTCTGCTGTGAATGTTGACAAGATAAAGACTGTATTGCTTTAACTGGGTCAGATATTTTGGTCTGAAATTAAACACAGCCCAAGAATCCCCTGTCTGAGTTTGACCTGTGCAGCATCACATAGCATCATGTTCCAGTCAGAACTAGACTAGAGCCGAACAGAGTTCTGTCTAAACACGATTCAACATGAACCATCGTTACAAAATGTGCAGAACAAAACGTGACAAGATCATACAGTGTAGTGACAGTGAGTGTTGCACATGCTCGGAATAATCTGATAAAAATTAGATTTTGTCAGTAATCCGATCAACATGTTTACATGCTATTGAGTAATCAGATAATAGGAAAACTACATGAGTCAGGCGCTAATCTGATTTCTGCTTAGAAACCAAACAATCAACTCTCAGAATAACATGTAACATAAACATAACATGAAGTGCACACCTTTATTTTTATAGAAATACTTCACCTGGAAATATAAACATTCATCTAGAAGATATAGAATATTTTAATTTCTCAATTCGATAGGCAGAGTTAGTTTCTTTATCACTTCAAAAGTGTTTTGTTGCTATCGTGTACACTGCTTGTTTATACCATGGTCTGTTTTTTATGCATGTACAGACTGAGAAATTCTATAGACCTCAGGAACAGAGTATTCATGCACAGAAAAACCAGATTACTGAGATAAAATCCAATAATCAGAAAACTGCAGAACTTCAAGATTGATCCGATTATTAAGTGCATGTGAACACACTTAGTATCAGCTCTTATTACACTGTAAATCATTCAAATATAAAACAATATGAAATAATACACTATGATAAAATAATACATTCTGTAAAAGGAAGGCTGAATGCTGAAAGCTGTTTTAATGAATGCATCCATCAAGTCTTACCTGAACCTCACCTGAACCCAACACACAGTTGAGAAGTAGAGGCTTAACATGACTAACTCCAACATGAGCAATCTGGTCCCGTCAGCTCAGATAACTATATATAAGCTCTACAAGACAGTTTATGCTGTAGCTCCCCTTGCTGCAAAGCAGCTTGCACTTGCGTTGCATCATGAATTGTGCTCAGATGTGTTTGTGTAGCTCAAAGTGTTTCCATTCGCACACTTGTGTGAACCATTTTTCTGGACTAAGGCTTGATGTTCACTAATTAACTGTGCTTCATTACAAACTGGTTAGTAATTCTTAGGTTTATAAAGAATCCCTGGCCTTAAAAAAAAAGGGGCGTTACAATCATGCTCACATTTGACCCACCTTTTGCTCTACACTGGTCTGAAGTGATAGAGAGTGTTGTTACTGCAGACAAGCTGTAGCAGAGATCCTGGAGCAGCCCCTGAGAGGTTCTGCTGTCGCGGAGGACTTCAGTCTAAACTTCACAGTTAGTTCTGTATGTTGTAGACAAGGCACAAGCCAATCAGAATAGAAGTCATTTGCATGTGTTAGTCTTAAAGGCACAATAACGATAGCCTGTATGATTCTAAAGGATTGGAAGAACTGAAAATGGTCACACTGACTATTGGATTGTGTCAGCTTTTGATAAATATAACCATGTAACCATCATGATTGGACTGAAAGTAAAATGAAATTGAATTTTGAATATTGAAAATGAATATTACCACAGTCTTGTATAATAAGAAAGCACACGGCTTCCCCTACAGCCTTTAATACTGTATGGTTCTGTTCCCTCTGAAGCTGCAGTGCAGTCTGTTCAGACGTGCTGATGCTGGAAGACTTCTCGGATCTCTGAAATGATAAGATGGGATTCCAGTCCATACCTGGTGACATCACTTCCAGCTCGCAGGATGATCTCAGTGGGGCGACCTAAAAAACAAGCTCTGAGCGCTTATCTTAACTGCTATTACATCAGTGTATCGCATCAGTGCCGGAAGAGTCCTTGCATTTTTAATCTAGAATGCTTTAAGCAAGTCCTGCAGGTTAAACGAGGGCTTATTCATACTGTGGAGATTCACGACCGGGCTATTTGCACCTATAAGGGTGACTCTCTAAAACTGCAGAATAAGAACGGATGACCAGCAATGCGCTCGGATAACACAAAGGTTCCTTTTTTACCTCCTTACAAAAGCAACAAAGAAGGGTCAGAGTAAGTTCAGTGCATTTTAAAACAAAAACAGCACCACTGACTGCGCTCAATTCTCTCTTCCCTTCTAAAAACACAATAAAACCACGGAGCGTCCCTCGATGGCCGTTCAGCATCATAAATCACTTAAACACGCTTAAACACAAATCTGCTCCTTTGTCGCTGAGTGGCGTTCGGGGCCTCTGGCTGCTTCTCAGAAGTGTCGCAGATGTAGTTTCCCTCAGTCTAAGGAAAGGATGAGCTGAGACAGATAGAGAAGGAGACATGGCAGACTTGTTAGTGAGTGAATCTGTATTCTTCTCCCTGTCTGCACTTTTTTTAGGGAGCCGACAGAGAACTGAGACCCATGAGCTACCGTCTGCGACTGGCAGGGACAGAGATGTCACTGCCATATCAATGAGCCTTACCATGGACTGTGCCTTAAGTATGAATTAATATTTATTGAGAGACTGGACGGAAAGATTGAGCTGATTACACTGTAAAGTAAGAATCCAAAACCCCCAAATAATAAAATGTACCGTTAGTAAATGTCTGAAGAGCCCAAAATCCATTTTTTGTTATGTAAAGTGAAACAAACTTGGTATTAATATGTTAATATGTAATTAGTTTTAAGAATAGAAAATGTAAAACAGTAATTAAGGCATGTGCAAAAATTTGGATGCCCCTATAGCTGTAAAGTCTCAGAAATTAATTAACACATTAATGCCATAATAGAATCATTAGGACTGGAATGATCAAGAACAGCTATTAGGAATTGTCAGGGCATAATACATTTTCAGCCACCATGGGCTTCTCTAGGCTGCTGGTTCAGGATCTGTAAACAGAGTTAGCATCGAAATACCTGTGCATGTCAAACCAAGATCTGCAAGATCAGCAAAACTCTTAGTTGGAATTAATTGGGTGCTTGCCAGTAAGGCAAAGCAAATTCTCCAATTGAGTCATTTCCCAGGCATCAATGACAGCCTGGTTTGGTAGAATTGTCACTTTTACACAAAGCAGCAAGGGAAAGAAAGATAGATGGATAAGCAGCACCTGAGAAACTTGTGTTGGAAAAAAATGGACTGATAAATCGAGCCACTGAAAGTGGTAACTGCTGAAATCTTCACTCTTGTATGTGGCATGCTACAGACAGTAAAGTATCCTGGAAGGTTTAGATAAGTGGCGGTGCACCATTTTACTGTTCAGTATTGCTTGCACAAACATGATCTGGATGCATGAGTCATCAGAAGGAAAGCAAGGGGGTGGATCTATGATGACTTAAGGTTGTGTGGCAGAAAGTGGCATAGAAACATTGCATGGATAGATGGAAGAATGAATTCTACAAAACAGTCAGATAAGATAAAGATGAAAAGACACTGGACAATGATTCAAGACATACCTCAAAATCCTCCACAGGCTACTACAGGAAGCACAAGCAGAAGCTTTTGAAATCACAGTCTCCTGACTTGCACATCATTCAAAACCTATGGACAGATACTAAACGTGCTGTGCATGAAAGACTTTTGAGGAATTGCGAAAGCGTTATGCAAGGACGAAATCTGAAAATCTTAAAACAATAATCTGAGATGCCTACAAAAAGCATTTACAAGCTGTGCCACACAACTATAAACGAAATACTGATCTAGTAGGTTGTCCAAAATTTTGCACTTTCTTATTTTTATTTATTTTACATAATTCAGCTGTAAATAGTGTGGTGCAAAAGCTGTACTTCTTTTCACTGTAAACATGAGCAGAATGTGTGATTTGCCCCACACCGTTGAGTACAAAACATTTCTTTTACCATTGCCTCATAATAATTAATATATAATTATAATAATAAACTAATATTTCACTCAAATTGCAAGTAAACTTGAAATCATTTAATCACCATAATCATAATCTCATTCTGAGAAATACTTAACATTATTGCCTACATTAACACTACTTTAAGATCCTTTCTTCTTCCACCAAATATAATTTTTAGTGTGGGTTAATAACTTCTGCAACTTTGTTTCCTGTGTCGACTGGAAATTGCTGCTATACGGTCAAGTTGTTTTGAGCATCTCAAGCACTGACCATTTTGTTTTGAACTTCAGGTTTTGCAATTATCCATTGTGCTATAGAGTTATAATGACTCTGTACGTAGATTGATTGAGTTTAATATCTCAACTACTCAGCTATAGATTGAAATCTAGCCACTGGCTCTTACAGAAGCAATACATCAAACAGACAAGCCCACCACCGGCTACACTTGAGCGCTGTGCACTGTGATTAATTGTAATTAATCGTTTTACTTGGTGAAGTGTTGTGCGCTCACTCATTTATCATACTTACATCATATCGCATTGCTCCAGTTTGCAGTGAAGGGAAATGCTGGATATCATTGGCTTATGTGTGCTTCACTGACTGCGTTTCAGTTATTCTTCCAGCTCTAATGCTGTACAGAAAAACTGCCCTGTAATAAAACAAATCTGATTAATTTCTCATTTGGGCTTTTTTTACTGTTCAGAACTCAAACTTCATTGTCATTCATTCCCGCCCCAGCCATATGCTGAGTGTAGAAAGAAACAGCACAGTGCCGCAGTAACACAACAGAAGGAGACCAGTACAATGTGACAACCATACAAATGTCAATAAGAACAATAAAAACGACAATAAGCCGTACAGAACAGTAGACCATAAATACCGCACAGGCAGCACTAAGCAGCAAATTAACAACTCTACAGTCTGTTGCTGGAATGGCTATTTCAATATACACTCATCCTCAGTAGTTGCACCCAGAGGAAAGTGTTGGACTGCAATGCTATTCTGAGGGAAGATGAAGGTTACCCTGAATAAATATTAATAAACTTAGACTGATGTGGACAATATTTATTCAGCTACACATACAGAAGTAGTGCTCTCAGTATATCGTCGCGCCGCCATGTTTGATAACACAACATGTCAGACGTCTCAACATGGAGCTGTAGAGGTTCCTAATGGTGTCCTGGGATAATCAGTCCCATGCAGCTTGAATATTCTCACACAGTTCCTGCAGACTTTGCGGTAAAGGTGAAGGTGGAGTGCCACCAAGTCTTCTGGATATGTGATGTGTGCTGACCACGATGCCTCCACACACAGATTTGTTGGTCGTCTCCACTCAGACAAAAGTGGAACTCATCACTGAAGTTGACCTGCTGCTATTCCAAATCACTGGCATGACAGACTGGCATGACACCATTGCAGTCTTTGGCAAGGTTGATGTGGAGTTAAGGGCAGTCATCTGTCTGTGTGCATGTAGTCCTGTGTCATGCAATCGCCTGCCAATGATGCTGGCACTAACTGGATGACTCATGAAGGGCGTCACTGCTCACTAATAGTCTGATTCCAGTAGGATGATTCCTTCTAGATGCAACTGTCTGTGCAACTATTATTTTGATGGTGAGTGTGTTATTACACCTAAATAATAATTCAACTTAGTGTTGGTTTTTGTTTCAGTGTGCAAAGGATGCCAAAAGACATCTCTGAGCACTGTTCCTAAACATTTACTGATGAGTATATATATATATATATACACAATACCAATCGAAAGTTTGGACACACCTTCTCATTCAGTTCATTACACTTCTTTTCTTCTCATATCTTAACCAGTGAGTTTGGCCAGAATTGGGTTGATACCGATACTGAGTATTATATCGGCACAACCTTTTTAACAAAATTTTTTAACCCTTTAAGAATCCTTTTGGCACCTTTATTTATCTAACCGTGGGGTAATATAAAATTTTTTCCAAAAAATTATATATCCAAGCCATAAACCATTTGGTAGAATTTAGGAGACTTTCAAAACTATATGCTAATATGTTTGTATATTAAACAAACTAATTAATACAGGGGTTGGACAATGAAACTGAAACACCTGGTTTTAGACCACAGTCATTTATTAGTATGGTGTAGGGCCTCCTTTTGCGGCCAATACAGCGTCAGTTGGTCTTGGGAATGACATATACAAGTCCTGCACAGTGGTCAGAGGGATTTTAAGCCATTCTTCTTGCAGGATAGTGGCCAGGTCACTACGTGATGCTGGTGGAGGTTCGTCCTTCTTGGTGGTATGCTGACATTACCCTGGATACCGTGGCTCTTGATGCATCACAAAGACTTGCTGTCTTGGTCACAGATGCGCCAGCAAGACGTGCACCAACAATCTGTCCTCTTTTGAACTCTGGTATGTCTCCCATAATGCTGTGTGCATTGCAGTATTTTGAGCAGAACTGTGCTCTTACCTGCTAACTGAACCTTCACACTCTGCTCTTACTGGTGCAATGTGCAGTTAATGAAGATTGGCCACCAGGCTGGTCCAATTTAGCCATGAGACCTCCCACACTAAAATGACAGGTGTTTCAGTTTCATTGTCCAACCCCTGTATGTACTGCATCCAGAGAACCAGAGAAGCTTAGCTCAGTTCCCTATTGCACTATTACAACTAAACCTCTACCTAAAAATGTAACTGGGCTCAGAAAGTGTCATTCATTCTTTTCTCCATTAGCATGTTAGTTCTGTAGTTCTTGGTGCTAAAGGAAATGTTTTGCTGAGGCAGTAAGAAACGGTCTATAAGCTACATTTTGAATGTAAATCTGGATTGGTCACACCTTCTAAAAAGAGCTCTCACAAGGTGCCAAAAGAGCTTAATGCTGGCTTGCACTGAGAAAAGAGTCATCATTTTATTCTGAATGTGTATGCTGGAGTGTAGAAGGAAAAGCCTGTTATGTGATTATGTCTGAGATGGGACAGTCAAGCTGCCCAGCTCCTCACATTGCTCCATCTGCTGTTAGCACTGGGTAGTTGGCATTCACTGCAAGCAGTCAATTCCTAAGCAACTTTGTGGAATACCAGACTTAATGTGTTGACAAATCATTTCTGTTTCGTAAGTAATGAATGAATAAGTAATACCGTTTCCAGGAAAGCTTCATTAGCGATTCTCGGCTCATGTCCAAGCATTTTCATCAAGCTCTAAAGTGGGTTACTTGATCAAATGCTTGCTTTCCCCCTTACGTCTTTCTAAATCTTATTCCCGGTCATCATGATGGACATTAGAAATGTTTGTTCAGTTAATTACCTCTGTAGTGAACAGATTTACTCTAGAAATATGAAGTAGCCTCTTCCGCTTGCAGGTAAAAAAATAAATACTTGATTATTCAAGGAGAAATGTAATGGGAGAATAATGGATTGCCTCGGTAGGGCAGAAGTGGTATAAAGGACACTGGGAGCAGGCTGATTCTTGTAAACTCTAATTGCTACAGGGCATCTATTATAGATATAGATCGTAATACTTGCCACTGATGCACAACATTTCTCTCCTCGGTTAATGCTATTCAATCTTCACGGCATGTTTAGACAATAGCAGTGCTTGTTACATATTGGCCCTGTTCACACCTGCCATTAAAATGTGTCCTGGGTGATCCGAATAAAAGTAGACAGCGCGTGATCAGAGTCTAATTTGTCTTGCAGAGTGATTGTGATCTGATCACCCAGGCCACCTTTAGAGGTGGCCAGGGATGCATATGACCACATAAAATGTGTAGTGTGAATACTAAAGCGTACCTGAATCCATGTGTCCCTGAAGGGCCACTTAATCATGTGCATCATCACATGCAAACAGCTGCTTTGCTTCATTTTTCGTTGTCCTCTCAGCTTGTTTGTAAGTTGCCCTAACCAGCCATATGATCTATATATTTGTAACAGCTCATTCAGGTACACAAACAAAGGACCTTGTCACATGGGGACATTTTTGTGTGACAGCAAAGCCAGTAAATGACTGGCATAGCAAATACAGTCTTATGCAAAAATCGGAACACCCCAGTTCAATTTGCATATATCTTATTGATTGAAGTGACGTAAACACTTCCCCTAACAAGAGGACATATAAGTAAATTTTATACAATTGTTTATAAATTTATACATACAACTGTTAATAATATTGTGTTTTATAAAATATGTGTTTTGTCTATGCTGATGTGATGAGATTTTAAAACATGAATTATGGACCCACAAAAAAAACATATCAGGCTCTGATATAAAAATAAAAATATGACATTAGCATGTATGTGGATAATGTGTCAACAGCAACCTACTTCTTTCTGTCCCCTCTTTGCTTTAGTCCTGGGACACACCAAGTTGCCCTTCCAACAGTTCACCATCAGGCTCCAGCTTTTGGTTGACATTAGCCCATTTAATATGTCTGCACAAAAGAGACCAACACTCTACAGTCGGAGATGGCAATAATCTAAAACTGTAAAACTGCAGCATATATATAGATAATATATACATATTTTAATGTAGGAGTTATAAATCATAGTGTTGAAGCTAAACCTAGTAAAAGTAAAAGTAAGCTATTGTTAACTTGAGCAAATTCAAACTCCAAACAATATGATGCAATACATCACCTAACCCTAACCCTAACCTGTATCGTAAGAAACACAGTCCCTCCTCCTCCATGTTAGCAGTAACAGTGGTTTTCTTACCAGTCAAATAGAAATATAGCAATTTAGCATCAAACTTTTATCATTCCTTTCACCAAGAGCATCTCCCGCGATGGAAAGCAGCACCAGCGTTAACGTTACATGTTATTGCATTTACTCTTCCTTTCTTAAATGGCTACAGGACTTCCACAGGACTGAAATGAGGTTAGAATATGCCGTCAAGGCAGCAGTGCTTACTCTTCATTCTCTCAGGTTGGACTGATTCGACTCGATATTACAGTGACTTACTATCGCCTCTTTAGGTGCACAGTGGTATTATGAATCAGAAAGGATGTGGGCTAACAGGTTAGCATGCTAACTTCAGTAGATATCTCTGAGACATGATACAAAGAACTGTTACTTCTACATACGCTGTCGATCATTTTTGTTATTTTAGAATGTTTCAAACTACACATTTTACATACTGCACCTTTAAAAGTGAATATTTTTGTATATTAAAAAGTGAAATGCAAGGGTGGATGTTTATGATTAAATGATAAGCAACAGAAGTCCATGAAATCAGTGAGTATCCTATGGTTTATTTGATGTTAGTGTGTAATCAGAGCACTTTCATAGTTTATTGATAACAAGATAATACTTATCTGGCTGGTAATTCAGTAATTGCATGCCATTCATTTACATATTTGGACATTTAGATAGTAGAAATGTGTGTTTCTAATAAATTTTACCACTTGAAAGATTGGGCTATTTTCTGTCCGTGTCCTTTTGAGATTGCTGTTACGTTGCAGTGCTTTCTTTCTTGATATTTTTCCCTCCATGTTCTTTCTCTATCACGACTTCTGATTCAACATTCTCAAACAGCCGAGAAAGTGGCTACTCCTGGTGATGGTCATCTACCTACATTCACCAATGGCCTGACTCTGGTGGCCAACTGTCGGCTTGGTGTTCACCATTCTGTACTATAAACATGTGCACAAGCTGCATTGATAACACTGTTTGCTAAATTTCGAAAACTCAAAGTCATTAAGGCCATTTTCCCTGTCTCTGCCAAGGCATGCTCCATCGGTCTACATTAAGCCAGGCCTTAGATCAATACCGTGAACTAGCATGGGATTAGCCTTGGTTCCTCTCCATTCATTAGCATTTGTTCATTTAGCCTACTGAGTGCACTCATTACTCCCACCTCCATTTGGGCAACAGACAGGTGGACATATGCTAATTAGTTGTGAATGGCCATGAATGCAACTACGGAGTGTCCAGATAGGTCAATTCAGTCAAGAGTCAAATTGTAGCAGATGCCAAGCAGCATACAAATACACTGGATAGATAATAAATATAATACACTTACTTTGTGCTCAGTCAACCTCTCCTCTGAAATCAAGAGTATTGACATTAAGCTTGGCATTAAGCATGGTGACCTTGTTGTTGTGTTGTTGCTGCAGAGCATCCCATTTATTGGCAGCGCTTCTCTACGGAGATTATACAAGATGTGTACGTGCTTCTAATCTAATATCTCTACCAGTGTACCTGGAAGCAGATACCTGTAGAGGTGTCTGTACACTTTCGGACATATATACTATGCATAGTATGCACAGTACTGTGTAAAATCTTTGGTATTGTCTTTAGGTACAGCCGCAGTTCCCAGTGTGTTGGGACAGTGTCCAACGTATAAATAAATACATGCAAAGATTGTTTCAGTAAAGTTGTGTTAAAAACACATGGTGGAATATCTCACCACTAATTAGGTTAATTAGCTGCAGGTCAGTAACATGATCAGAAATAATAAGAGCATCTCACAGAGAAAGGGAGAGTTCACCGCATTGTGAAAGACTGTGCAGGCACATTCAAACATTAACCACTGCTTTAAAACAGCTTTAACACAATCCTGTAGTGGAAATCACAGCCCAACCAGAAAGGTTTTGTTCTAATGTTGCATTAATGCTTTCAGTGGGAAGTTTTCTTTTGGTTTCCAGAATGTTCTTTCTAAGAACAAAGTAGGACAAAGTAGACTCTCACCTCAGGTCACCGCAGCATCCATAAAACACATTCTGAACGTTGCACTGAGAATTCTTCTTCTCTTATCATGCAACATAATCTGTGTCCCTGACAACATCCTCAAAACATCCTCTGAAGGTTGCAGTTCAGTTACAATGTTATGTCTTAGTAACCTTATAGAAACATTATCTGAAATATATCATCTGGAATTACAAACATCTTTAAAATGTTCTTTGAACATCAGATTAAAACATTTTCTTTAGAACTTTATTCGAACTTGTAGGTAATGTTGTCCAAAGTTCTGTGAACGTTAGCTAGCTGGGGCATCAGCCTCAGAACACTTCTGAAAAACAGCATCTGTGAACACAGTTTGTTCCTGCATCCACAAATGCAAATTAAATCGTTTCCATGCAAAGAAAAAAACAGACATATACAGGATCCAGAAGCACTGTCGCTTTTTCCAGGCCTGAGCTCGCTCAAAATGGACAGAGGTGAAGCAGTAAAGCCTCTAAAGATTTATTTATTTATTTTAGAAATCCAGGCTAAAGAGAAGTGACCATCAGGCTTGTAGTTAGTGCACAGTTCAAAATTCAGCATATGTGATGGTAACACATTCTGGACGTATTACAACAGCATGGCTCTGCAGTAAAAAAGTCTAGGTGCTAAACTGACCTGCCTGCAGTCCATACCTGCCAACCATTCAAAACATTTGGCATATTATAAAAGTAGAAATACAACAAAGCAGACCACACTGTTGTTGAGAAGAACTACATATATCGTACAAGTATAAAACATTTCACGTTAAAACTACATCAGCTGGTTTCCTTAGTTTGCAATGCTTACAGAATGTTGTTAACAGAAGAGGTGATGAACATGGGGTTAAACATGACTTCAAACTCAAAACAGGCATATATTTTTCAGAAAAACAATATTACTTTTTTTTAATATCTCTCTATATATACATTTAATATCAATATTTGAACAGAGTATCTATGAAAAAAAAAGCTCCACTTTTGCTTTAGATCTGAAGAAATCCATGTATATTTCTCTCCACTGTGAGAGGACAACTCAACCTTGTGGGTCTGAAAGGATGAGAAGCTGTTAAGATGCCCTTACTGAGAAAACCATAAGAAAGAACACAGCAAATCAAACTAAGATCCTGCCAGTGCTCAGAGAGCAATAATCCAGATCCAGGAGTCCAGACCTCAACATAATTGAATATGTTTGAGATTGTAATGTAAGAAGCAGACATTCCAACTTCTAAGACAGAACTTCTGGGTGTGGAAAAACATCCCTGCAAAAGAAGCTGTAATAAAGGCACATGTTCATACTGACAATGTTCGTATTATATATATAGATAGATAGTTTTGGCTGACTAATACATGGTCTACTGTACATGTGCGCACTGCACTGTAAAAACATATGCATCAGCACAATTCTGAGTATAATATGTATTACTATGTGTAATCCATATTTTATTCATGTGGAAATTATGTACATATTAAAATTCATTGAATTCAGTCCATTACTCTTAGCTTTTTTCAGCACATATTCATGTGCTTTTTTCCCTCAGACTGAATTTTGTTAAGTGATGTAAACTATATAACGGGCCCCAGAAGACCTCTTGCTAATAAGTAAGTACAACGGTAAGCCAAATTACAAGATCTCACCACATTTAACATGCCCTGTATAAACGCTCATGGCTCTGTACACCTAAATGGGTAAAACTCATGCTTTTCATTCAGACTCCTGTCTTTCACTACGGCTCCTGGTCAGAAACACAGTACATCTGAAAAAAGCAGCTTGGCATCAGGCCGACAGATTCGTCAAAAGCACACATTATCAAAGCCAGAGGTGGGAGATAAGTGCTTGTCACTTGTGTATGTGCTTGCTCTGATGCCCAGCAGAGAATGAATGACAGCAGTGCCAAGGGGAAAGTGCAAGGAATGCTGATTAAGCCAGAGAGCAACATAAGAGCAACACTAAAGATGTAAAGCTGTGTCTCTACACTGTCTCTCTAGAGTGGATTTCATTCAAGTGCCCGGGTCCGGGTTATGAAGCTCTGAGATAAGGAGTCAAATATTTTTTTTGTCTAAAATTGCTTTTAAAAACAGCCTAGATCTGGTTAGACATCAGGCTCACACAGTTCACTACTGAGGTTTTAGTCAATTTTAGTACAGCTACTACTGGTTACTATAGCCACCAAAACGTCTCTCCATTTCACCTTTATCTATTCCCAGTAGAGGATGAGTTAACTTATTTTCACTTCCACCCTTTTAAGAAACCACACCCCCTGCTCCCCCCACCCAAATGCCTCCAACACCACCCAAACCCCCGAAAGTTACGGTTCATATAATGCTACTTTTAAATGAATGCTTTAAAGTGTAAAGATAAAATCCAACATGATTTATGCGTCTGCATATTTGTGAAGGATTGTTTTATTTTCCCATTTGCCTTGCCATATTTGAGGCAGGTTATTTATGTTTGTTGGATGACAGCTATGGACAGCTATAGTCACACATTGGCACAGATTCTCAACGAGACTGAGGACTTGACTGGTTTGCTTTAGTTATGCTTTGCCCATAATTTGGAATCTTTAAAATGTCTCTTGATAAAGTAATTATTCCCACAGCATACTGCCACCATCATACTTCACTGTGAAGATGGTATTTTGTAAGGGAATGGACCATGCTGGGTTTGGATTATACATGCCGAATTCTGAATTTTGTCTTGACCTTGATCTCATGTGACCATAAAACATTTCTAACGTTGTACCTGAGTTACTCTGTTCTTTTCCAGACTCCTTTTTTCCTAACGACTTCTTGGACTGGTGCACTTTCAATTCACATTCAATTACTGAACTCTGTATCTCCTTTAAAGTGATTGCTGGCCTTTTGGTGCATGGTTTCCCTCACAGTTCTACGTCTATATCTTGAAATATTCAGGCGCTGCATTTGAGGGAGGCCCTTTACTAGTGTCTGGGCAGTGTGGTGCAGCTTCCACGTTTGGATTATTGAACAAACAGCATTCATTTGGATAATATTTTGAACCTTTTTCATGCATTTGTAGGACATTATCTCACCTCTGTACTCTGTAAAGTCTGCTGAATGTTCTCAAAGAGAACATGTACTGCACCTTTTTACTTTAATGGTTTACAGGTTGGAATCAATACTCCAATTAAAAGGCAATTGAGCTCTGAAATGAATTTGTTTTCCATCTGTGTAGGCTAGGACATTCCAGATTACAGGAATCTGAATACATACAAGTTTTAAATGGACAGTGTACTTTTGCAGGAATCTGTAAATGCCCTGATGCTAAAACGGGGATGGGTAATTCTATGTCTAAGGCCAGCACCAGTCTAGGATAGCCACAGCATTGCATAGTTTGATTTTCCTATCACTTCCATTATGTACCACTATATAATAGCCAGCTGCTGTAATGAATCCAGTGTGTCCTACAGCACAGACATCTGACTATACTGAGCAGTACAGTGACAGGAATTAGACACTGAAGCATTCTTCTCCCACACACTCCATGCTGCTTTCCACTGTACTTGGAAGTTTGGTATTTATAAACTGATGCTTCAGACTTGCAATGTCAATGCATTTCAATACAAGTATGACATGTGCTGAAGAGAAGGCAGAAAAACTGATGACTACCGTGGGTTCTAGGGAAATAAAGGAGGGATGGGGGTTCAGTACATCCCAAACATCATCGCTGTCCAAAGAAAAACAAGTATCTCCAAAATGGCAATTTTACAGGAGAGGCCAAAAACCTTACTTAACGTTAATGTAAGTCAATGGAACCAGAGATCTTTCCAAACAGGTTTGAACCATTTCTGTTGGTGATCATGAGATCCTCACTCAGTGTAAACAGCAGCTGATGTGTTCAAATGATATGCACCCTTACTCCTAGAGATTACACACCGCTCCTTTAATCCAGGTGGTTACAGCGATGTTGGCTGTGAAAACTGTTGTCATGGCCTACAGAGCACTGACAAATTGAAAACTTAAAAACTTCATGTTAAATGGGAATTTCATTCCGCATAATTAAATAGTTAAGAAGTAAATAAAGTAATTCAGTGTGTGTGGTGTGCTGTGAAATATTCTGTTCCAGAAAAGTCAGAATTGTTCACAGTTGGGGGAATAGGAACCAGATGTCTGAAAAGTTTCTGAAGAGTTCCTGCCTGGGAGTCTGAATTAGGTGACTGTGTGTTATGAGTTATGACTGAAACGGAAAGCATCACCAGCCCCTCCACTTTGGTGGATTTGGGCTTTGTGTAGGGAGATGATCTCACATGTGAGGTGGCACACACTGTAGGGGAACGCCACCTCGCTCCGTACTCAAGTCATCTTGCGGGGGATGACACCAGCCACACAGTTACAGTAGCACTTCAAACAGTGAGCGCAGCCACAGGGAGCCCAGCTTATGAATCCATTTTTAATTAGCCAGAAACGGAGCCCCTGCTGGGGCGCCTGGGTTCACGGAAGTTCAGCCCAAACCTCTTGTTTGATGTTCTCCTCACTAACAGATTCCCCCACATACTCTCCACCGGCGCTCATTGAGACGTCAGATGACTTATCTGGCACATTTATTCTTCTTTTATTTCCTTTCTCTCCATATTTTCCAAGGTGCTGTATAATAGCTTTCTTTTATGATGTGTTAGAGGGTCTTTGGTGTATATGTGAGCGTGTGTTATGTAATTCAGCTCCTGCTGTTTTAAGACGCCGCATCACCCCTGCTGGTAAGTCCGGAAGAGAACTAGCAACAATGGCTCACTAAACTGATGGTTCCTGATGATGAAAAAAGCTTCTGTACATCTGAGCGAATATGGAATAGATAAGGAGAGAGTAAAAAGGGAGGGAGATCATGCTTGGCCTGTTTTAGCAGACTTGTGAGCTGGTATTATGGCCTTGGATAAATTGTGAAGCATCTAAAATGAATGGGGCAATCCCACCCATCTTTTTAAAGTTCTGCAAAACTTGACTGAGACGTGAGCTCAGTCATTCAGAGGGGTTTGGTGTAAAATGCTCAGTTCTAGAAAAACATCTTGCGACAGAATTCACACACCATAGCGACAGGATTGTCCTGATGCCTCTAAGAGATCCATCACGGGAAGCTGTTTAATGAAATGGTTCCCCCTGTAGAACTGAATTATGCAGAGAAAAATTGGTGGAATTCCCCTTAAAAGTGAGATAAATCTGATGATCAAATGAACCTGAAGCGATGTGCTAAGTAACAAGGTGTGAGAAACGAAAGAGCAGTCAGACTTTTTTCAGCCCTTTGGAATGAACGTTTTTGTAGCATGTTGAGCACCAAGACTGGCACATCAGAGCCCTGCAACAGAGCTCCTCTAAACAATCAAAGAATTCACTTATTTTCCCAAATCTGGCCATGACGGGGACATCTGTGATGGGGAGACACACTTAATATGTGGCTGTCCTCCCCATTTGCCATGTAAAGTTTAATGAGAAGCTCCGGGGCTGGCACCGCATGAATAATGCATACATTATTCTATTTTAAAGCCCACGCCAAGCATCTATCTTCAGTATGGACCAGAACCGACGTGATGGACTGGTTGGGAATGAAGAGCCTGCGGCAAGCTTAGCACAGGCACCGCACAGAAACACATTACCGCCGCAGAGTGCGCGTGTGTGTGTGTGTGGCTGCTCCCCAGAGCACTTCATAAAACACGCCGGCTGAGAGAACGAGTTCATCCCTGAATGGGCAGTTCACTTGAGGAGAGTTAGGTAAAGAGAGAGAGAGGGAGAGAGAGAGAGAGAGGGAGAGAGAGAGAGAGAGGGAGGGATGGAGAGAGAAAGAAAAAAAAGGATTGGTGGTATATATGGATATGGTGTAGAAGGATTAACAGACAAAGGAGAGAAAGGCAATGAGTGAAATGAAGGAAAAGAACATAAAAAGATAAAGAGACAGAGAGAAAAGTCAGGGGCAGATGAAAAAAGAAAGGGAAGGAGTGAAATCGAGAGAAAGGAGAGGAAGTGTGAAGAAAGAAAAGAGAGAAAGAGCGGAAAGGGACAGAGAAATAGAGAAAGATAAAGAGAGAGACAGATAAAGCAAGAAATGGAGAGAGAAAATGTGATAAAAGAGAGGGAGAGAAAGAGATAGAGATCTCTATCTCTTTCCCAACAGGAGATGGAGAGTTAGGAAAAATAGACAGATGAAAGGTAGAGAGAAAACAAGAGAACAACCTAGAGAAAAATCATAGAAAGATAGAAAGATAGAAAGAGCAAGGAAGAAAAAGAGAGACTACCATCTGACCATAGTTACCAAGATCAAGAACTGAATGACAAAGTCTCGCTGGTCACCATAGAGACCTGGCCGAGTCTCCATAGTTACTTGCCCCAGACGTCACCGACCCCCTGTGGCTCATCAATTTAGTGGTCCAAAGGCTGCTGGGATTGTCTATTAGTCAATCCGTTCTGCTGGATCTATAACTGTCGTGGCTGGACTCCCCTCACTGTAATCAAAGACCAGTCGGCAAATGTGCGCTGTGAATGTGCTGTGGATGAACAGCCAGCCCAGGAAATGCCAGTTCTGTACATGTGCAGACCTGCAGTTATCAGTCTCCTTACATAATACACAGACATGAGCCTTCTGAAAGGCATCACATCAATAACAGTGTGGCTGTGCAGCTGTGAGAACTAAATCTTTCCTGGGATGTAATCATATTTGGACAGGCACTCGGGATGCATCTACTAAGGCCACATGTTATTCATTGTTATTTTAATAAACTGTGTTATTATGACTGAATAATGTAAAGCACAGATAAGCTGACTTTATTATTCAACAGTGATGATTTAAGCTTGATGGTGACTAGTCACTCATCATGAGATTACTTTACTAACAACATGGATGCCTCAGAGAAGCCCACAGGGAAGGGGCCTGCTGATTTTGGGGTCCATGTCGTTTGCTGAAGGTGAGGGCTTTTGGGGAAGGGCACATCAGGGGCAGTCATGGACTGGAGGTTAGGGAACCAACCTTGTAACCAGAAGATTGCCAGTTTGAATCCCTTAACCAGCAGGACACAACTGAAGTGTCCTTGGGCAAGGCACCTAACTGCTGTTCATCAGAATCTGTGTGTATTTGGGGGTGTTTAACTTCATGGACTAGTTAAATGTGGTAGGCAAATGGTACTGATTCCAAACATGTTTTACCTGACCTGTGGAGTTTTTCTTTCCTGCGTCTCTCTGCTGGTCTACAGTGCTTCAAGGATCAGAAATTAAACGCCATTATCTCTGTTTTTTCCAAAGACTACAGTAAAAGCCATGTGTGGTTGGAGAGTGTGTATAAGACCCTCTAATCCTGTACAGTTTAAAGTTACTTACTCATAATTTCACTGAATTACAGCCAGGACCTCCACCATGCGCAAGTATCTCGGCAAGGCTTCCTAGGGTGCGGCAAAGTCAGATACCGATTTAGGAGATTCCAGGGTTTGTACCTCTGGAAGGTAAGTAACATCAGCCTGTGCTTGTTGGAAAGGGCATGTCATGCTCTGCTGACCTGTGGATTCTGGCTTCACTGATTCCTCATCGATGTTGTAAGTTGCTTCTGTGACTTTATCCACATGACATCATCAGTGATTGGTCAATGTTAGTCCTAAAAGCTTCACTCATGTCACTTTTTGCTGTATTCCCTTCACTGGGTTCTTTTGGCTCCACACATCAGATTTAAAGCCTTGGTGTGATGACTGATCTAGGCTTGAAGCTTCAAGATACTTGGAGACAAGCTTTTATTGGCACCCAAGAAGTGGAGCAATCTGCCACTAACTTTACCCTTTACCATCTTTATGTAATGTAATGTCTTGTGCATCTTTCTATCAGCACTAACTCTCGGTTGTACTGGAGGTGTCAGTATTGATGTTGCTACTGATCTTATCCTGGGTGCCAATAAAAGCTTGTCTCCAAGTAGGACACACATAAACAACAGCAACTGTTGCATATGACTCTGCATATGACCAGCTGTTTCCCCTGTGTGGCCAAGTCAAAGGTTGTGTGTGGATGGGGCTGCTGGAGAATAGCTGCAGGGGCTTCTGGGAAGGCTTTTAGAATTGGAGGGTGGTCTTTGCTGACAAAGAACCAGTTTGTTACTCATGCCCTTGAAAAAGACAGAGAAAGAGAGGGAGGGACAGAGAAAGAGAGAAGAAGAAGAAAAAAAGCAGACATATAAAGGAAAATCTGATTGGTCTTCTGACCTCTCTCCATTGGAAAGGGTTTCAAATTTAACCAAAGCCTAGATGCACAGAGGCACAGCCACAGGAAGCTAAGGTCCATTCAAATGTCAGTCACTGCCACAGACATAACTGGACACGGCTTCTTCCACCACTAACTACAATAACACGGCCACTGGCTATCTTACATGTTCTAAGATTACTGACGACGTCTACAATATGCAGCTCTATGCATTCCCCCTCCCGCCTTATACACACACACACACACACAGGATATGAACGTGGCATAGTCCTCTGTGAAAAGGTCACACAAACATGCACATGCATGCAAGCACACACCGCTATACACTCATGTTTATTCTTATTCAGTGTCATACATATTCCCCATATGCATTCTGCAAGTACTGCCATAAAATAAATGCATAACCTATATTTATAAGTGTTTTTTTTTGTATGTGTGTGTGCGTGTGTGTTAGTCACACAAACTCACTATTGACTTGTGGACCTGTGGGAGCCAGCATAGCAAGGGACACACACAATAGCAATTGTGGGATAGTTTGGTATGGATAGCGTGTGGACACTTGTGGATGGTTGGTACAATTGGTACTGTGGATGGCTTGTGGATAATAGTTTGTAGTGATAGGCGTGGTTGGTAATGGAAAATGGCTTGTGGATAGTTGGCTACTGATAGTACATAGTTGGGTTACAATTCGTGTGGATAGTTTGTTACTGATAGCGTGTGGGATCTGTTTGTACTGGATAAGCATAAACTGATAGCGTTTGGATAGTTGGTAACTGATGCGTGTGGATAAGTTGGTACTGAAGCGTGTGGATGAGTTGGTACTGATAGCGTGTGGATTCGTTGGTAACTACTGGATGGCTATAGTTGGTATAATAGTTTACTTAGCGTTGGATAGTTGGTACTGATCAGCGTGTGGATAGTTTGGTACTGATAGCGTTTGGGATAGTTTGTACTGATAGCGTGTGGATAGTGGTACTAATAGCATGTGGATAGTTGGTACTGATAGGCGTGTGTTTAGTTTGTATGATAGCGTGTGGGATAGTTGTGTACATATAGTTTGGTAACTGATGGGCTATATTGGTACTGATAGATGTGTGGAAGTTGGTTACTGATAGCGTGTGTATAGTTGGTTGATAGCTTGTGGATAGTTGGGATACGATGGCTTCTTGGATGGTTGGGTAGCTGAGTTGTTTGTTAATTGGTACTGATGGCTTGTGGAGTTTGGTGACTGATACGTTGTGGATAGTTGGTACTGAATAGCACTGTGGCTATAGTTGGTACTGATAGCTTGTGGATGGATATTGGGATAGTTGTACTGATAGCGTGTGGATAGTTTGATACTGTGGATAGTTGGTACTAATAGCATGTGTATAGTTGGTACTGATAGCGTGTGGATAGTTGGTACTGATTGGCTTTTGGTACTGGTTGGGATAGTTGGAACTGATAGCGTGTGGATAGTTGGTACTGATAGCGGCGTGTGGATAGTTGGTACTGATAGCTTGTGTGGGATAGTTGGTACTGGATAGCGTGTGGATAGTTGGTACTGATAGCGTGGTGGACTGATAGTTGGTACTGTGCGTGTGGATAGTTGGTACTGATAGCGTGTGGATAGTTGGTACTGATGTGTGGATAGTTGGTACTGATAGCTGTGTGGGAGAGTTGGTACTGTGGATGGCTTACTGTGGGATGGTTGGTACTGATGGCTTGTGGGTAATTGGTACTGATGGCTTGTGGATAGTTGGTACTGATAGCGTGTGGATAGTTGGTACTGATTGCGTGTGGATAGTTGGTACTGATGGCTTGTGGATAGTTGGAACTGATAGCGTGTGGATAGTTGGTACTGATGGCTTGTGGATGGTTGGTACTGATGGCTTGTGGGTAATTGGTACTGATGGCTTGTGGATAGTTGGTAGTGATAGCGTGTTGGTATTGATGGCTTGTGGATAGTTGGTACTGATGGCTTGTGGATTCTTGGTACTAATAGCTTGTGGATAGTTGGTACTGATGGCTTGTAGATAGTTGGTACTGATAGCTTGTGGATAGTTGGTACTGATGGCTTGTGGATGGTTGGTACTGATGGCTTGCAGATAGTTGGTACTGATAGCTTGTGGATGGTTGGTACTGATGGCTTGTGGGTAATTGGTAGTGATAGCGTGTTGGTACTGATGGCTTGTGGATAATTGGTACTGATGGCTTGTGGATGGTTGGTACTGATGGCGTGTGGATAGTTGGTACTGGTGGCGTGTGGATAGTTGGTACTGATAGCGTGTGGATAGTTGGTACTGATGGCTTGTGGATAGTTGGTACTGATAGCGTGTGGATAGTTGGTACTGGTGGCTTGTGGATGGTTGGTACTGATGGCTTGTGGGTAATTGGTAGTGATAGCGTGTTGGTACTGATGGCTTGTGGATAGTTGGTACTGGTGGCTTGTGGATAGTTGGTACTGATGGCTTGTGGATAGTTGGTACTGATAGCGTGTGGATAGTTGGTACTGATGGCTTGTGGATAGTTGGTACTGATGGCTTGTGGGTAATTGGTACTGATGGCTTGTGGATAGTTGGTAGTGATAGCGTGTTGGTACTGATAGCGTGTGGATAGTTGGTACTGATGGCTTGTGGATAGTTGGTACTGATAGCGTGTGGATAGTTGGTACTGATAGCGTGTGGATAGTTGGTACTGATAGCGTGTGGATAGTTGGTACTGATGGCTTGTGGATGGTTGGTACTGATGGCTTGTGGGTAATTGGTACTGATGGCTTGTGGATAGTTGGTACTGATAGCGTGTGGATAGTTGGTACTGATTGCGTGTGGATAGTTGGTACTGATGGCTTGTGGATAGTTGGTACTGATGGCTTGTGGATAGTTGGTACTGATAGCGTGTGGATAGTTGGTACTGATAGCGTGTGGATAGTTGGTACTGATAGCGTGTGGATAGTTGGTACTGATAGCGTGTGGATAGTTGGTACTGATAGCGTGTGGATAGTTGGTACTGATGGCTTGTGGATAGTTGGTACTGATGGCTTGTGGATAGTTGGTACTGATAGCGTGTGGATAGTTGGTACTGATAGCGTGTGGATAGTTGGTACTGATAGCGTGTGGATAGTTGGTACTGATAGCGTGTGGATAGTTGGTACTGATAGCGTGTGGATAGTTGGTACTGATGGCGTGTGGATAGTTGGTACTGATGGCTTGTGGATAGTTGGAACTGATAGCGTGTGGATAGTTGGTACTGATAGCGTGTGGATAGTTGGTACTGATAGCGTGTGGATAGTTGGTACTGATAGCGTGTGGATAGTTGGTACTGATGGCTTGTGGATAGTTGGAACTGATAGCGTGTGGATAGTTGGTACTGATGGCTTGTGGATGGTTGGTACTGATGGCTTGTGGGTAATTGGTACTGATGGCTTGTGGATAGTTGGTACTGATAGCGTGTGGATAGTTGGTACTGATTGCGTGTGGATAGTTGGTACTGATTGCGTGTGGATAGTTGGTACTGATGGCTTGTGGATAGTTGGAACTGATAGCGTGTGGATAGTTGGTACTGATGGCTTGTGGATGGTTGGTACTGATGGCTTGTGGGTAATTGGTACTGATGGCTTGTGGATAGTTGGTAGTGATAGCGTGTTGGTATTGATGGCTTGTGGATAGTTGGTACTGATGGCTTGTGGATTCTTGGTACTAATAGCTTGTGGATAGTTGGTACTGATGGCTTGTAGATAGTTGGTACTGATAGCTTGTGGATAGTTGGTACTGATGGCTTGTGGATGGTTGGTACTGATGGCTTGCAGATAGTTGGTACTGATAGCTTGTGGATGGTTGGTACTGATGGCTTGTGGGTAATTGGTAGTGATAGCGTGTTGGTACTGATGGCTTGTGGATAATTGGTACTGATGGCTTGTGGATGGTTGGTACTGATGGCGTGTGGATAGTTGGTACTGGTGGCTTGTGGATAGTTGGTACTGATGGCGTGTGGATAGTTGGTACTGATGGCGTGTGGATAGTTGGTACTGGTGGCTTGTGGATAGTTGGTACTGATGGCGTGTGGATAGTTGGTACTGATGGCTTGTGGATGGTTGGTACTGATAGCCTGTGGATAGTTTACACTCATAGATTGTGAATAGTTAATACTAATAGCTTGGGGCTGTTTAGTGGTGTAGTGTTGGTGCCTACCATCAGGAGGAGATGAATGGATATTGATAACTTCCTTATCTCCACTACTGGTGCATTCATATAGTGACCATGTGGAGTACTACCCATGTGACGTACAAGACTATGAGTGCTCTTATAGAGGATTTTATAAATAACTGTGGACATTACATACAGTACATGCACATGTAGACAGTACACACATTTACCTGTTACTAGTGCTATTCTGTGCTTGGTTGTGGGGCTGTAGTGCAGTGTACCATTAAGTTGAATTGTATGGCTAGAACTGAGCTGCCTGCTATCTCGGCTGTTTCAGCAGCACAGAGCAGAGGATTTTCCTTTGCTGCCATGTTCAATAAAACAGCAAAACTGAGGGGTTTGTACAATAAAAACACTTTTTGAAGTCAGGACTGTTTTGTTACTTCTAAATCGTGTGAAGGAGCGATATCACAGGTCCTTTCTTCCTGTTGCTTTTAGACTTTCCCATTTGCAATTTAACACTTTATGTGCAACTGTAAATGTGCATCTGTAAATAAGATTATTTTTCAGATTTTTATTTCAGAACTTTATTATTTATTGTTTTACATTGTACTGTCTATTTGTCTTTTTTTGTACATTGCTATCACTTTGTAACACTGTGAATTTCACCACTGTGGGACAAAAAAAGGATTATCATGTCTTATACGGCTGCTAAGCACTGGTTTTCCGTTTTTTTTTTTAAATAGGAACTTTTTGTCCTGAAAATATACAAAAACAAACACCAGCACACACACACACACACACACACACACACACAGAGCACATGCTACCACCATGTAGTTCATACCTCAAGGCTAGAGGTGTGCGGTCTTGTGATCTCTCGTGTTCCGCAGCAGAAGAGGACAGATTAAATCAGGGCATTTACTCCCAAGCAGGCCGAGGTGAGCCAGAGGAAGAGCCTGAAATGAAATTACCTCCATCTACCTTTCTCAATCATTCAGCCAAACGCAGAATGTCGATACTGCAACACTGCTCCTGGCTGCCATTCTGTCTTATAAAAGCCTATCAAACATTTAGCAAAATGAGTCGAAGTGGGGTGGGTGGTGGGGCGGTGGGGTCGCAGCGGCAGATCCTTTGCCATTTACCACTGTGATTAATGTTACATTACCTTTTTTAATATTTTAGACAGAGAGCCAGAGATCTGATATGACTAGAAGGTAATTGTATCAATGGTCAATTGAAAGTATAAATATATTAATAAGATCTTTTTGAGTGAATTCTGCATTATAATGTAGCCAGGAGGAACAAAAATGCCCCTGGGATAGTATAATTAACTTTTTGATCATTCAAACACAAATATAGTGGCAGACTTTATTATAAAATATTCACTAAGTGTTCAAAAGTATCCAGACAGTCTGTCTAAGGCTATGTTCAGACTGCAAACCAGGTTCCTCAGTAACTATTTAGCAAATTCCAGCACTTTTGTGTCTCTGTATTCGGCAATGTCAGTGTCTTTATTAAGGCTGTTGTTTGAAATGTTTGTTTTAAGGATGTATTAAGTATTTAGGCATATTAATCAGTGATGCAAACTACACTTTAAAGTCTGATTTGAGCGGCCAGATTGAGACGCGTCTATAAAAAATGTATTTGATCCCATTTTATCTTAAGCAACTGCACATGAACCTAGGGTCACCATGCCCATGATGTGGAGCATTGGAACTGCATCTTCTGGTGCAATGGACCTTTGGGATGAGTTGGAGTGGCATTTGTAAACTAAGCATCCAATATCACCTGAACTGAAGCCCACCCAGAGAACTTAACTCACTCAGCCCCCTATTAGCAGCTTTGCATTAAAGGCGAAGTGTTTGATAAGCAGGAGTCTTGTGAACACATTGTGTGGCTGGGATTATGGAACATACAGCCATTTCTTCTATTGTAATTTTGTTTCTTCTGCAAAAATATTTTAAACCTCCAGGAAATCTCATTATATTGCAGGAGATTTTAGAAACTCTCTCACCAGCACAGCCACCGAAATATGCAGTTCTTTATCTTTCCTACATAATCATATAGCAGCCCCCCACCAAACCCATCTTCAACAGCAGCATGTACTGAGCCTTCACTCTCTTTATGAGAAACGGTTAACCTGCTTGAGCCTATAAAGACCCTGACAGCTGTCAGCTCTCAAAAGACGCCCACCTTTTATTTCACAGGAGAGAGAGAAATGGGGAGAGAAGGGCAGATAGAAAAAGAGAGAGTGGGGGGGGGTGTCCGTTCGAACTTGGCTTTCAGGCAGAGGACACTTGAGTGCTCCCTGTCTTTAACAGCCACTGCATTATATAAGATCAGAGTGGTTCCATATTAGCCTATTGGCTTACAGCATAGAGGCTGATGGAATATTAAGAGGGAAAGAGACAGAAAAAAGAAAAGTAGGAAAAGAGAAAAGGAAAAATTGAGACAGAATGGGAGAAAAAGCGGGAAAAAAAGAGAGATTGCATGACACAGAAGAGAAAGAGAGAGAGAGAGAGAGAGACAGAGAGAGTGCAGATGGACAGATAATAGAAAAAAATGCAGGAAAATGGAAAGGAAAAGAAAAAGAAAAGGTGGAGGCTGCCAGGATGAAAGAAAGAAAGAAAGAAAAGACTGCTAGTGTGAAAGAAAGAAGAAGTGACTATAATAGAGAAGCAACAAGAATGAAAGAAAGAAAGAAAAAAGCGAAAAAGAAAAAAGAAAGACTGTTAGGGTGAAAGAAAGAAGTAGTGACTGAAATACAGATAAGTAAAGAGAGAAAGAAAGAGAAGCCAGATAGAAGGAGAAAGTGGAAAATAAGAGGCAGGGGGGTGAGACAGCATGCGAAAGAGAGAGTGGAGATGGAGAAGGAGAAAGGGCGAGAGAGAGAGATGGGAGGGGTATATCTCAGGTTTACTCTAAAGCCCTCAGGGTTTGACCCTCACAGCCCAAACACATGACCTTTCCTGCATGCATGCAATATTAACACAGCCTCTTTTAAATGTGGAATAAGTCAATATTCCCACTCATGTCCACAGTCTCCATCAGGGCCAGGGTGGAATTAACACAGCACCATAAACCCAGCCAGATCACGGTGAATGAAATCTACATTTACTTCCTGAAACCCAGAAACACCTCCACCAATGATAATCTCAATTTTGAAAGAAAGGAACGTGACAGTTTACCGTTTGGTTCTCACATAGTTGATTGGTTCACATACTTGGTGGTCCTGGAGTATTAGTGTCCTGAGTGTTGCAGTGTATCCCAGAGATGTGAGGTTTTGTTTCAGCAGCAGTGATTTATTGAATAAATTTGACTTGTCATTAAATTGCATTATGCTTGTAATTTGAATTCAGATACTGCAGATAAACAGATTACAACATCATCAAAAACCCACCCTGACTGATATGCCGTGTGTAGCACATGTATATACTGTGCACATCGCGCCAGTCTGTCCAAAATGCATGTGTTTAAATCAAACACCCTCAAGGCCTTATTGATTTATACCTTGGATGGTGTTTTCAAAAATCATAATTTTTAGTGACAGAATTATGTTTTCAAAAATATCAGAATGTGTGTGGCTAGGGCCTCAGTGAGGATTTTTATGTGTGGTATCAGGTATGCTGTGAGCAGGGGAAACTGTAGTACTCCAGGTCAGGGATTGACAACCACTACATTCATTATCACAGAAAACCTAATTACCTCCAGTTTTTGAAATAACAGGCTCTGGAGTAACATTAGCATTGTCGGCAGGATAACACTGTTAACACTGTACCAAGTTTCAAACGTACAATTCACTCCTTGTTCCATAGCAAGCACAAGGATGATCAGGCTATTAATTCCTGAAGGGTATGAGCCATCATAGATTAACAAGAAGTGCTACGGTGCAGTGAATGTCTTGTTTGATGCATGGAAAATGGGTCCAAGGTAGATGTTAACGTGACAGCGTTTTAGTGTGCCACAGGCCACAGTGTGAATGGAGTAGCTGAATTTGCAGGTGTATGGAAGCGTCTTCTGAGGGTGTGAGTGAGTGCCAGACTGTCATGGAGTGACTCAGAATGTCAGCAGGTCAACTTTAGTGACAAGTCTTGGTGGAGACGACCAACAAATCCATGTGGAGGCACCATGGTCAGCACCAAGATGAACGGTAATGCTGTCACACTTCAAAAAGGTCTGGTGTCGCCCCACCTCCACCCCTACGGCAAAATCTACAGGCACTATGTGAGAATGTTCAAGCTGCATGGGATGGATAATCACAGGACACCATCAGGAACCTCTACAGCTCCATGCCGAGACATCTGGCATGTTGTGTTAGCAAACACAGAGGCCTGACGCCATACTGAGAGACACCATTTTTGTATGTGCAGCTCAATAATTATTGCACATAGACATCAGTCTAAATTTATCATCAGTTATTGTTCCTGGTCACCTTTATCTTCCTTCCCAATAGCACTGCAATCCCACACTTCCTTCTGGGTCTTTTGATGTTGAGTGTATTACATAGTGATGCCTTTAGTAAGGCACGAATATCCAAATGCATTCCGGATCCACCGTTTGGGCTGGATGTTCGGGGGAGCAGGTGATATGATCAGAACCTTTAAGACTGTTTCTGTACAACACTGAAATATTACATTCCATAAAAGCAGGACCAGTTCTGTGATATGGGCCCTGAGGCTTGATGCCGAGGCTGCATCACTGCCACTCAGCATGTTTCTGCTCCAACACACAAACAGGCTGCCCATCTTTTCTTCACCACGTTCTGCTGCCCTTCATTTCTATTCCAAGGCCGCCAAGGAGCCCTCCGGCAGCTGCCTGTTATGCAACTCTGGGCTCCCAGCAAAGGTGTGATGCATGGCGTTGGTACCATACTGTTAGAGCGATGGTCCATTAATAATTCTGCTGAAGTCCTGTTTGTATTAGTGAGTGCGAGTGCGGTAGGACGAGACCAGAGGCAGGTCTGCTGAGACCTGAGAGGTGAAAGACTAAATTTATATTTCAAAGAAACCATTTAAACTCTGCAGTCCCCCACCCCACCAGCCCCTTTCCCTGAACTCATGTAAAGTTAATGTCTCAAACACTCCTCCAGCTCAGCCACCAGGGACCTGAAATCTCTCTCTCCCTCCCTCTCTCTCTCTCGTCCTCATTTATTCCTTTAATCTATGCTCGGCACTGTTATTATTGTTGTCACTTCCTTTTATAACACACACTTCCCACACACCAAAGCCCAGGGGGCTAGCAGGTCCATGTGTTTGCAGAGTAGATGTGATTGATAGGCAAAATCTGTCTACTGTACAGCTGTCATTCATAACGGCTGTCAGACGGAGGGTGACTGAGACATGGCCCGAATTCTCTTTTTGATTTAATCTTGATTAAGCAGAGACAGACACTCGCAGGTGTGAACTCAAATCCCTGTGACGAAGCATGCATGCTAAGGAGCTCCTTCTTCTGTCACAAATCAGACGCACAGGCACAGACACGCATCACATCACCAGCACTGTCCTGCTTTACCCCTCAAGCTCCATTACAGACACAGTTACGTTGGTTTGCCTGCCTCCTGTTGGCAGTAAGTCGCAACTACAACTGGATCACAGTTTAATGGACAGCTGAGACCCAGGTGTAGGAAGAGTATAAGAGAGAAAGAGGCAGAGAAGAGATAAAGATGAAAGAAAAAGTCACAGGGCAGAGAATAAGAGTTAGAAGAAGAGAAAGAGAAGACAGAATGAAAGAGGGAGAGAAAATGAAAGGGGGTATCACAAGATTTAGGCTTGAAGTGTTCTCAGTAGGAGTTGTATATGCACCCAGGGTTAACTGCAAAAGCCTTTCAGGGAGATTTAACAGACTCTAGATTGGTGGTTCACTGCTCTTCTGTGCAGTAACACCTGCATGAATATGATCTTTATGGATCCTTACCACAAACTTCAGCATCCATGGAGAGTGGCAATGCATGGACCCCTTATGGTAGTGTGGTGCTTGTGGTGGGAGAAGTTTGTAATATTGTAAATACTCAATGGTGTTAAATTAAGGATGTGTATATGTGATGTGTATGATATTATATGCTGACCTGTACTCACCCATGTTCACTGTTCCTGAATGTCCGCAGTCAAGGCTTGTGGGTCAGTCAGGTACGATGAAAAGGCCTTTCATTGATTATGTTACATGGCAACAAAGCCTGAAACTTGAACCATTTGCATGTCTCACGGTGTCAAACCTTCACACTAAGTGGCATTTCTGACGGCTGATTCCTTCTGGGTGATGAGTCCAAGTTAACACATTCTCTACACTCAAAAACATGACAATTGTTTTGTGCATAATTTCTATTTATATGGTGAGTTTAACATATTAGAAAAAAATTATTAAAGTCGCTAAGAATATAAACAGTAAGTGTGCAGTGGAATGCGCAGAAAGGTGTCCTTTTGTAGAGTATGTGCAAATTTCACCCAGAAAATCAACACAACACTGTATGTATATATATATATATATATATATATATATATATATATATATATATATATATATATATATATATATATATACACACACATATATAAAGCCTAACTCAAAACCCAAACCCAAAGGAAAGAAGCACATTCACATTGCAGTGTCTGGCCCATTGCATTAATGCTAAAAAGGAAGGCTGCCCCACTTTTTCTTTTATCAGGACTTTTTTTTATCCTCAAGTTGTATGATAATAACACACACACACCCATGCACTTACACAGAGACATAAGGTGGTTGCGGGAGGGTAATGGGATGTATATAGAGGCAGGGGGGAACATCTGTGGCTTTGGGCCTCACACAAAAGCTTCCATCCCCAGCTCAAACAGAAGCACGGCCTCTCTATTGGCTCAGGTTCTGAGAGCGTATACCCCTAATTTAAGGCTTTCAGCAGCTCTCATCATTAACATTTCAGAGTGCGTATGTGTGTGTGAGGGTGTCAAGCGTCTGTGTGTGTGCACCCACCCCCATTCTAGAGACTGAGTATAACACCGCTACTATCACACTGACTCTGCTCCACAGTCCCGAATGAAGGAACATGCTTTGCACACCACTGTTTATGATACAAGGAACTATTAAGCTGGATCAAAGAGAAAAAGACTAACCTGCTATCTCAGGATCAAGGAAATGTTTGTGGTTTTAACTGCACCGACAAAATCATTGCTGTTCTACTACTGAGGATGAGGTTAAGGATTACGCTTAGACAATTGTTTTTAAATGGCCTCAGTAAATACAGTAATAAAAATAAAACATATATAAGACATATAGAGGAATAACAAACAAACAATAGAAAAGTTGGCATAAGTTGTCGTAGTGAAGCGTCATGTCATCAGCCAACCAGTACAGCTTCAGTGCACCTTAGAATAAATTCTACTCTCTGGAACTAGAAGTCTCTGGGATTGAACTGGTGGGATGGAACACCACTCTTCTCGAAGATATTCCCACAGTTAGACATTTGGTTATGGTGCTGGGTGAACATCAGTCCAAAATCTGTTGAAAGCTGAGGAAACAGACATCTCCAGCTGCTCTGGATCCGTTATTTATCCATGCTCGGTGGCTGAAAACTATTTGTGCAATTTGAGTAATTTTATGCGATTCCTCTTATTTCCTTCCCTGTAGGAAAGCGAAGGCCTGTAACCGTGGTGCATTATGGATCAAGCTTATTAGTAATTATGTCTGAGAGATCCAGCCTCCAATCTCTGTCATCTTTCAAGAAAAACTAATGAAAAGAGATTAGCCGTATCAATATTTATCAGAGGAGCAGCACTTCTGCAATCCTCTGGCATATAGTGCTAATACTAATCCTTATAAGACTGAAGAAATGAATGTGGGTTTTTTCACACCATTTGATAATACTGGCAAGACTAACAATGATGATGGTCCCGTATGGAACAGCCACATGCTTTTTACATGTGAAGTGCATGAAAATGACGATTTCTTTTCTTCATGTGTGAAATCCACATTACCTTTCTGTACGGGACGGAAACCAGTGTTTTTAATAAGGGTAGGCTATATAGCAAAAGTATCCTACAATACCTGAAGATGGACGTATTAGGTGATATCAGTGTTCAGCCGCTCTTGCATCAAAGAATTACATTGTTTGGCCAGATTTGATAGATGCCTTCCCTAGCACAATTCTGAAGAGAGTTTCCTGTAGACTGGGATTTTAGCCACTGCTGGTAGACCTGTATGACCATACGCTTCCAAACTCCTGCAGATTCAGCTACATCCTTCACACTATGGTCTTTGGCACACACAAATGCAACTACTGCTTTTAGCCAATCATTAACATCTGCTTTACAACCAATTTCCCACACATGGAATTAGGCATTCACTGCACTGTACCACCTCTTCTCAATCTATGAAACAGGCCACATATTTATAGCCCAATCATTCTTGTGCAATGCTATCTGCATTGTGTCTGTTGAGCTTAAATATACTGCATATATAAAAATAATGCTTCATTTTTGTAAAGTGCATTACTTTTTTTCCCATTTATATATGACATAAGGGTTATATTGAAGGCAGCCGTCTCTGTCTCTACTAAACTGGAGATAGTCCAGGTGTGAAAATAAGGAATGGCGATCGGGCTATAGCCATTGGTCTTTACCTATATACTTGGGTTCCTTACCTGCATAGAATACAAAATTGTGAATTTGGTTCATTCATCAAATATAATGTAAACTTAGCTTTAGACTAGAATACCCATTTGAGAAGGATGTGAGAAAAAAAACTACTGACAATAATAGTTTAATAAAGCAAGCTCATGCCAAATTGGGCTACTGTCAGTCAGTAATTGTTACTATATAGTTCATAAGCTAGTTAATGTTCCTGCTACATTTATATAAATAAATATTTAATATATAGTTGATCTAAGTCTCTTTTTTACAGTTGTTGCACTACTGTTGAGGTACTACCCAAGATGTGTTGGGAAAAGTACCCCGTGACATAATTCATCACAGTAATGATAACCTATTGTTATACTACCCAACCCGAATTTCTAAATCTCATTTCATGTTACATATATCTTTTATAGAGCATAAACGTATTTGCTGTTGGATTGCACGATGACAACGATAGTAATATCAGAGATTCAGGAAATCAATATATGATGGAACCCCTGCTACAGACACTCTGTGCTGTAATGTCCCATTAAACGTTTGAAATGCCTGCTTTGGCCTTTGTCAAATCAAATTATTGCAGCAGTGTGCTGTCCGTCTCCCAGACACAGATCTCTCCTGCCAGGCACAGATGTATGAATGTGTCAAATGCTAAGGTGTCATATGTATGAGAGCTTCATACGATATTCCAGCAAACTGGCTCCCTGAGTGCTAACATGCACCCGCTAGCTCTGTACAGCATGCAAATGAGGACACGGAAATTAGCCCATGCTTGAAGAGACACAATCAATAATTATCAGCTTGATGGTTCCCGGGCCACACTGCCTCGCCTGCCTCAGCATCCGTAATGGCCATGGAATGTATATATGGGGCGGAGTCGTCCATCAAACCCAATGAGACACAAAATAGGACGGAGGCTGCTGGAGGCAGGCTGCTTGCGAGACGTCTTGTAGGGAATTTGAAAAAAGGAGTGTGCGGCTTCCACACCGTGCACAAAAATAGTGCATCTCTTAGCTGTTCCAAGCTAGGCTTTGACAGTAGCTGTCATTGACTCCAGTAGCTTGTGAATGCTCTTCAGTCCTTCGCTAGGAAGTGAAGGCCACAGAGAGTGACACGCACTTGCTGAGTGAGAATTTCTGAACTAGGCTGAGGAGCTGACAGGAATATTCATAAGGAGGGAAGGGGGAAAAAAACAGCAAAAGACGTTAGCCTTATCGGCAGGGACTAGCAGGGACTCACAAAGACTAGATAGGCTTGTAATCAAAAGCTATGAAAACAATTAAGCTGAATATGTTTCTCTGGTGGCCTGTCTACTGTTTTTCTCTACACCCTTAAAAGTAAAGGTGTGGAAACAAGGTTGGATTAAAGGTATAGGAGAGCCACTTCCAGTTCCCTAATTGAAGATCTATATATAATACCTATCTATTTGCCCTGCATGTCCAGTATCCAGACAACCCATGTAATTAGTAAACTCACATGTAAGACTGTTTTGGTGCAAAATCTGATCCTCCACTCCACTCAGATGTTGTTAATCAGAGACAAGTGTTTCTCTGCAATCCCCAAAACGTTTTACAACCTACTCAAACCATAGCGATCTTCATTAAGGTCATGCAGACTTGCCAATGTTGCTTTGGTCTTAGTGTGACTTATTTTAAACTATAAAAATAAACAAAACGAGTAGCTAAAGCCAGTGAGCATTCAACTCCCCCTCACATTCAACTACATCACACAAACATATGGCATCTAGATCAGGGTTCCTCAACCTGTGGGCCACAGACCACCAGTAGGCCATTAAGCACATTCTAGTAGTGCATGTGCCTGTACTCAGGTAGAGGCAGTAGTTTGTAATGGTCTGGAAACATCAAATGTAACTATATTAGTGTTATTAATGTTAAGTATATTAATATAAATATATGTGTATTACTGTACAGAGATAGAAATAAAAACATTGCAGTAACCGGCTAATTAAACATCTTCAGTCTGAGACAACATAGCTGCTGACTAACCACTGATGAAGGGGTTTCTTGGGGTGCTTTTGAACATATCCTCATTTTACTGTAACCTGCTCTTGTTCACAGTTGCGGTTTCTGCTGTTTCTGTTTATTATTGTGTACTGTTCAACAATAACAACAGAATTCATGTGTCTTCCAAATGCCTGTCATCCAAAAAATGACTGCCCTCTTTGTTTAGATACATGGCAAATCTTTTCTCTTTTGTAGCTCATATTAAATCACACTGGGCATCGAACCACACTGACAAGTCTGTGTGACCTGAATGAAGATCTGAATGTGGCTGAGAGAGGCTGTGGAATGTATTCACAGGAGACATTTGGGTGAGCTTTCGGTGTTTGTCAGCAATGTTGGCCTCCAGGATCATATTAAAGAAGGAAAATCCGGACACCAAACATGTGTTGACTACATCTGGGGTAAGCAAACTTTTGCTCACCAAAACGTCAAATTAAGGTGCAACCGTTGCTGATACAGACGTTAAGTTGCAAACACAGCTTATACTAATCATTCAACACCAGTACCACCCCATAAAGAACCTGTCAGTGGAATGGTTGCAAATGGGTATATTTGCAACAATTAGTTTTGTCGAAAACTAATCACTGAAAGGCTATTTAGGGATCCAAAATGATTTGTTCATTGTTTCTCTATGGCATCTCTATTTTTACGAATGCAGGATTCAGGTAGCTAATATAGCTGCTAAACCTGCTATTCTAAAATGTAGATTTCTCAACATGCATGATGCATGCACTAATACTACCACAGTCTCTGTGTGTAATCATCTATGAACTATTAACGGCAATAACACCTGCCACTCAAATGGCTGTAATAAGAGCGACTCCTTGCTTAGCATGTTCTAACTGTCAGCCTCAGACAGTTCGAGTCAAGGGTTAAATGTGCCATGCAGCCTAGCGCACACTGGAGCAATTAAGAGTTGCCTATTCTAACCCTTTGACCTGTGGGGGACCACTTGCACAGCTGGGATATAACTGGGAAAGAGTCAGTGACATGATTTCTTTAAGGCGGGGGGGGAATGGGGGGATATAATTGACAAAACAGAAGCTTAAATGCTCAAGGGTGTTGCTACAGCAACCAGACCACAGCAGGCTGCATTCGGACAGTGGGCTGGAGCGAAGCGGTGCTGGAACTGCGTCTGGAGCTGTTGTTACAGTCCTGGCCTGACCAGGCCCTGACCCAATCTATTTCAATCAGGAGGGAATGTTTCACATTTTATTACTTCTTCAATGCTCTCATCCTCCATCCCACTCAGGCTGCCCATGATAACAGTGCTATTAGCCCTATAGATCAATGTGTTTTTATTTTCTCTCACCGACTACCTCCTCCCTCCCAACCCCTCCCTAGCAACCCCCCCATCCAGCCACCTCCTCCTACGGCCAGTGGACGTATTGGGTATCAGAAAACTGAATTACTTTATCTCCCATCCCAGGGGAGGCTTGCCCCAAGAAAAGTTGATTTGCAGCCGCGCAATAGCAGCCCTTATCCTCTCATCTTCACCTCTCGCTCGCCCTGCAGAATGAAGAAGCCAATCATAAAGGCAGAAAGCGACAGTCGAAGAGGAAGAAGATGAAGACAAAAAAAAAACAATTAGAGCGTCAGTGGATGAGGGCCATGAGGTCAGGCCATGGACTCGGCGGAATAAGCTCAGCTGAGGAAGCTGGATAGAAGAAGACAGAGACTAGGGCAACGCTGTCACACACTAACCATCATCCACCTCTCTTTATCTTCGGTCACACGTTCACCCACCCACACACAAACCCACTCAGCTGGGCACCCATTAGATACACTCTAATTGCTTCACCAATGGTCCTGACTGAAGGTCATGAGCGCATTCATTAGTGCACTGTAAATTGGCTAATTGAAGCTTACTCAACACCTTGACATAGACGAGTGCTCGTGACCTGGTTTGGAAGAACAGCAGAAACATGCATCCTGGAGGCAGGGGGGGGGTGAGTGACAGTTGTTTGGCTCAGTCAGGCCACTTAGAGATGGGCTGCAGAAACAATTGCCTGTGCTGGGGTCATTATTCTCCAGACTCAATTAGGGCCTCTCTTTATAATAGTGCTCAACAAGACTCTGCTTGTAGCCCTCTTTTCAAATGGCTACCCGTGTCTGCTGTTTGCGAAAAAATTAATGTTTTGAGGTTGTAAAGGCATGTATGAGGTCAGTACTTTGAGATATGACCTTAATGAGTTTTCCAAAAATGGATCACAGTAGTGTCAGAGTAGTTTGGAGAGTCTTGCTTTATAGCAGTTTTTAGAAAAAGCGTTGTACAAGGGTTTCATACACGTTATTTAACTTTTGGGGAACGTTTTGGGTTTATGTATCATATCTATCAGATCATTTTCCAGTTAGGAAACACCTGAAATCTCAGAGGAGGTCCATGGTTAGAACTTTTTCTCCTCTAATCTAATGCCCTTTAATGTTGCCCCATCCCGACCATCCATTTCCAGAGTTTCCCAGTCCGTACCAGCAGCTCATTTTGCCCTGTTACTACATTAGCCTTACCACAGTTCTGGGGGTCCAGGCCTTTGCCCAGAACTCCACCCCCAGTCTCCCCTCACACTAGAACCCTACAACGTATGGTCTGAAGGTATGGTCTTGCAAATGTGCTGTCAAGACTGATATATGTAAAGTACATTAGTTCTAATAGGCTGCTATGTTTTGTGCATCATTCATAAAGAAGTTCAACATTACTTTTAATGTCAACCTGAGTGGGCGGGGCCAAACTGTTGTAGGCTGGGTAGTCATATATATTTGTTAATGTAGCATCTTCAACGATCCATGTAAAAAGTAACTGTCACATGTGTTAACTAATAACAAGCCTCCCGAACAGAAGATAGAATTTAGAACCATATGCCAGCTGTGTTGCACACAGAGGAATTGGTCTTCCGCATTTAACCCTTTCATTAATTAAACCACCCACATACACACACACTAGGGGGCCGTGAGCAAGTTTATTGTCCATAGTAGTGACATGTTACATTAATATATTAATAGTAATAAGGTGTCATAGTGCAGTGGTATTAATGAAAGGCTCACAGCTTGTTCAGGAAAATGATTTGTCACAAAGTTATGCACACTTGCTGGGAGCGGTGGGCAGCCCAATCCAGGACACCTGGGGAGCAGCTGAGCGTTAGGTGTCTTGCTCAAGGGCATTCATGTCCTGTCCATTCATGGAACTGAACGACGCCCCCCACAGAACTACAATCATTACAAGCAAGGCAAGTGACAATGACAAAACCAACACAATCCTATTGTAATGTGCAAAGCTGGAGAATGACTTTAACACCTTGTGATGATGGGAAACTAATCCATGAGGTGGAGAAAAAAGAAGGACATTGTGAAAGTTTGTTAGTAGTATGTTACCATGGTTTTAATTTGCTGTTGGTTTAGATTGTTTTATTCATGTGCAACCATTTATGACAGATCACAGCGAATGAAGGAAGAATGCTGCATTTTTGGTTATAGCACTGGCCATTAGTGTGCTCTTGACTGATCAATAGGAATGACGGAATCATTGACTGGTCTGGAGAGGTTGTCTGCTTAGCTCCATCTGTGCAGAGGTCAGAAATCATTTGGCTTGGCGAGACCAAATGGAGGCATATGGATTCACCTGCTCTTTGAGATTAGCTTTCCTCTCTGTCTGGCTAAGTCCTCACTGTCAAAACACCTCAGCATTACTCGTGTGTACCAGTCACACAAGTTCATGCTAAAGAGTGTTTGACTTCTCCACTTTCATTGTTTAATTGAGTTAATTCACCTCACAAGGCAGAACAGCCTACCTCTTTTTCCTCAAGTATTGATGACCCCAGGTACTCACATGACCTCAGTGACCTTAAATGGCCCATGTTCAGTCATTACATTACAAATGATCCATATGGAATTACATTTTCATTTGATAACACATATGACACACAACAGCAAAACACACTAAAGGGGAATTTCAACTATCTTTTAAATAGTTGCATAATTAAATGGTTAAAAGAGCTAAGATGATGCAAGCTGTTGAATTCATAATCCAAACAAAAGAGGGAAACATATCACCAGAAACTGCACAGTCCCCCCACCTCTATAATCAATTCTTACCAACCTAGAAGAAACAAGAGGAGTTCAGCATCAAACTTGTCTTTGCTTGCCTGTCTCCAGCAGTGGAAAGCAACACCAACGTTAACACATATTCATATCACTTCTCTTGGTTGCTGCTGAACATAGGTGGTGAAAGTCTACATAATGGTCGCATGCCAAGTGCCTCAGCCATCAATGCATCTTCTTTTCATTGGCCTTTCCATGTGTCCTTGAACAATCAAAGGAACCTTTAACATGATTAACAAGAAAAAGCAGCATCCGGGCCGTGTTAGTTCTTCATCCTCTCATGTTAGACTGATTCGGCTTGATGCTACAGTGACTTAGTATTACCTTTTGAACTATAGGATAAGGGTCAGCTGGTTAGCATGCTAATTTCAGTAGATCTCTGCAACGCGATACATAGATGTATTTAATGTACCAACTGTTATTTTTTCAGGTTTTGTTGATACTTATACTTACCAATATGGGCAGTTGCCTCCAAAGGCTCCTTATATTAATATGCTCTCTGATGTGTTATTTTATGACAGTTTTGAGTTTTCACCTAAATGTTATTTTATTTATTTATTTGTTTATTTATTTTTATTTTATGGCAACAAGGTTCGGGACAAATTCCTAAATTAGCCCCACAAAAAAAACATTTTTCAGATTAAGCACTATTTTACCATTATGGACCTGTACCTACAAAAACTCACAGGACAAGAGGAGGCTTGGATAGAAAGACATTCCCACCCTAGTTCCAATCACCACAAATGTACAGAAATCTTAGCCAATATGTTTCTCTACAATGCACCACTTCTAATTATTAAGTTTTACAGCTTATTAAAAATAGTGGAATTTCCATTTAACTTCAAGGGAGGCTAAAGCATCCAATCCAAAGCTTTAAAAACATTTAAGCTGTGATTTTTTTCCATGCCCTGTAGTTACCTCCTGCATTTTCCTCTTTGCTTTCTCTAGATTTTCCAATGTGCATGACACAGGCGCTAATGATGCTACCACAGTATCCGTGTGTAATCGTCTATGAACTATTAACGGTAATAAGAACTGTCACTCAAATGACTTTAATAAGAGTGACTCCTCTTTGCTTAGCATGTTTCTGAGCCATCAGCTGCAGACAGTTAGAGTCAAAGGTTAAATATAGCTCTCCAGCCCAGCTCACAATGCAGGCAGATCTTAATAATACATGCAAATATCTTTAAATGAAAATGTACCCTACTAATATGTTCCATCAAGTTTCATTTTTGAGTCCTTCTTTATAGCTAACAGTAGTTAACATGGTAAGTGGTCAACATTATAGATGGTACTGATCCAACAGCCAGTATGAATATTGAGCCAATATCAGCAGTGAAAGGGCGGCTATCTTGATGGAAAAAAGGACGAAACAAGTACTGTAACAAGTCTACTTGAAATACCAGATGACTGCTTGTACAGTCATACATTACAGAAAGCGAATGTTAAAAGCATATAGCAACCCAAATATTAAACCACAATTATTTTAATGAAAAAAGTGGGTATCAATATCAGCAACATCAGAAATTCAGTGTAACTGGTGTGATGCCAGCTTTAGCCACCATAGTGTATATGTTTATGCTGGAAATGTAATACACCATTTGTGCAAATGTTCTGCAGCTCCTTCTAATTAGTGAACACAACTATTTTAAGGAGCACTATCGCTGCACATGTGTATAACTATAGAAAAATATCTGTAATAAAATGGAATGCTCTGGAGTAGTCACACCATAGCCTAAGGGGACTAAGCCCAATGACAACTTAAGATGTATAAGCCCCACAGCACTGGGTTCCATCTAATACCTTTAAGATAAGTTGGAGTGGAGTTTGTGATCCAGAACTAATCATCCAACATCACTACCTGACCTCACTAATGCTCTTGTGGCTGAATGCAATCAAACCCTCAAACAGCAATATTCCAACTTCAAGTATAAAGCCTTCCCAGGAGAGTATAAACTGTTACATTAGCAAAGGAAGGGGGGAAATATACATATATTATATTTATACTCTTGATTTCAGAAGGAATGCTGAACAAGGAAAAATCTGTGAACTTTTGGATATGCACTGTATCTTCAGCAAGAGCTAAACTCTTCTGAGAGCCTTCCATCCATATCCATTTGGAAATGGCGGAAGAGTTCATTTAAGCCGAGCAGATGAAGCCCATGTGTAATCTTGAGCTAAGATCTTCAGCATACTTGGAAAGTCCCTTAACAAAGACCTCGATTAGAGCAGGCCAATTTAGGCGGATTGGTATGAGGAGTATGAGGAAGCCAGTGATGCGAAGTCCCGCAGAGGCTCGGCTCTCATTAGTCCCCTCTAGGCCTGGTGGTATAACCCTCTGCCCCAGCCCACCGCTCTCAGACATCTGCAGTGATCCGTTTCACAGGGCACCTCCACGCTCAGACAGCCTTATTAAAATAGCTGGGTTCAAGGCAGTCTATGTTGGTGGGACCCTGTTCACACTGCGGCTGTGCTTCTGATTTGTTACATCAGAAGGGCCATTATGTTTACTCAATTAGACTCGATTACTCAATAAAGAAAAAAAAAAATCATTGATTCAAATTAATCTTCCCAACAAATCAGCAGTGAATAGCTGGCAATTTACATGATGTAAATGCATTTTGAAAGCATTTGTTTGATGGACCCTCTCATTTAGATTTACGGCCACATAGTGCTTTTATATGTTTTGATGGAAGTTCTTTATAAAGGCTTTACTAGTTTAACTTTTTCCAGTCCCAGGATCCACAAACCTTGACTGACATTCATGAATAATACACAATCAAATGAAAGAATATTATATTGTAAGCTATATTATATTGGGAAACAATGAACATTAATAACCATGGACTCCTCCTATTGATTCCTTCATCCGGATTGTTCTTTACAATTGCTTGACTGTGTCTCTCTAATGAAAACAGAATAATGCGATAAGACGTACTGCATCCCCCACCTTTTTTGCTAACTGAGGTCATCTGCTTCTAATTTACTGAATGAAAATAGCACTTGACTATTTTGGTGATTCATGGTGATTTCCATAACAAAAAAACGAAATGATTGTCAGGTGGCTGATCAATATTCAGGAGACTGAGAACGAGGCAACAGGGTGTGATTGGGCAAGGATGGACACGTGACATCAGGTGGTGGGTTATGGGAAATGGAGTCCTGGAGATCAGAGGTGATAGGAGAACCAGCAGGCATGACAGGCAGAGATCAAAGTTCTAGGTTTGTCAGCTATGAAGCATTGCTGTTATTGTTTAACTTGGATGGATAGTGCTGTAAGTATACTAAATGTATGTATGATAATTAGGGCCCCAATAGTATTTTTTGCTGGCTTTGGAAACTCAGAATTTTTTAAATTGTGTACAGAAATTGTCATTCTAATCCTCAAAATCAATGTTTACATTTCATAATTCATCTTATTTGAATTTAAGGTCATTATATTCATTTTAGAAACAGTCATGAGAAAAGGTAACAACTGGAACAAACAGTAACGCACCACTACGTGTGCCGCTACTTCAAAAGTGTCCAATTGAAATCAGGTGCATCCAGTCAGGTGCTAAGGAAATATCTTGGATGATCTTGGATGATATTGGCTACTTCCATACAATACAGTACGCGAAAGCAGTATGTGAGAATAGTTAGTATGTCCAAATACATAGTGTCCATAAAACAGTATGCAGGAAGGTCCCCAGATGACGCATTACATCAAGAGAGATTTTGAAGTATGTGATCACAGTACACTGTCCTATTATATGAGTGCATGGGTGTTTGGTATCATCATGCGTAGATCAAAAGAGTTCACTGATGGTTTCAAAAAAATTCCCAGATCCAATCATTCAATTGTCCAGAAGATGATCTAGTGGAGAACATTTAAAACTCACTGCCAACTTGTCCTGTCCAGTGAATTTAAACCTGCGAGCTGATTGTAAGTCTCTAAGAACCAAAAAATACCTTCACAGGACCTGCAGATAGCTCTTGCCACCACCAATGTAAAAGTGTATTCATCTAGCATTACAATATGACTGCACAGGTTTACCCTACATGTGCCAGCCTTTACGGTTTTTAAAAGAATGTTGCTGATGAATATTTAGGCAAAGACTAAAACTACTGGAATGATGTGCTATGGACAGACAAGTCAAAGACAGAGTTGTTTGGCAAAGGTACTAGAAGCCATGTTTGGCAAAAACCAAAGGTTTTACTGGATCAGAAGAACCTTATATCACCTATAAAGCGACATGGTGGAAATGTCATGGATCAAGGTTGCTTTGCTGCCCCAGGGCCCGGCCAACTTGCAATCATATGGTTGACAATGAATTCTGCCTCATACCAGAGAGTGCTTCAGTAGAATGGGAAGACATCTGTAAAAAAAAAAAAAGTTAAAGCTGAAAAAGTGGACCTTTATAATCCCAGCAGGATAACAATCCCAAACATACAAGTAAATCCACCAAGGAATGACTCAAAAGGAAAAATTGTGAGGTATGGAATGACCTAGTCAAAGCCCAAATTTCAATCCCATTGAAATGCTGTGGGTGAATTTGAAATGGAATGAAACCCCTCAAACATGGCACAGGAATGGGCCAAAACTTTTCCCAGTAAAAATGTCAGAAACTGGTAGACAGTGATAGGAAACACCTACATGAAGTCCTTTCTGGACATGAAGGGGACAGTACCAGTTCCTGAGGTGTGTTCCTTTTTAATTTTAACAGACAAAAATGACATCTCAGTAAATAAGCGATTGCTAATTTATATTTATCTATTGTTTTTGGTGTATTACATAACATCTATACACATGTCCAAAAGAATGTGGACACCGTAACATCACAGCTATGTGAGTTTGTTGAGAATGCTTTTCCAAGAGCACCAGCATTTTTATAGAGCAGTCCAAAGAGTTTTACTCTGTAATTATTGAAAGTCTTTTTTGCTATCAACTCCACCTTGCTGCCAGACCTGCCAGCCATTCCTGTCAAATTGTATCAAAGCTGAATATAATGGCAGTGTCAATACGGAAATGCTCTGTGTAAAAACCTAATTGAGATCAGCAACCACCACCTGTAATCACAGCAGCAATTAAATAAATGTATAATTCTCTAAGTGATAACATTTACAGTGCCATGCGAAAATATTCACCCCCTTGCATTTTTCATGTTTTGCTACCTCACAACCTGGAATTTAAATGGATTATTTAAGAGTTTGCATCATTTCATTTAGAGAACATGCTGACATTTGAGGTTCGTTAGTAAGGTCTGGACGTTGAATAGGCCATTCCAATACATTTACACATTTCCCCTTAAACCTCTCAAGTGTTGCTTTAGGGGTAAGCTTTAAGTCATTGTCCTGTTGAAAGGTGAACATCCGTCCTAGTTTCAATTCACTGACAGATCGTAACAGGTTTTGCTCAAGAATATCCCTGTATTTAGCACCATCCATCTTCCCCTTCACTCGGGCCAGTTTCCCAGTCCCTGCAGCTAAGGCACATCTCCACAGCATAATGCTGCCTTGATGTTGTTCTTTTGGTGATGAGATGTGTTGGTTGTGCACCAGACATAGTTTTCCTTGGTGCCCAAAAAGTTCAATTTTGGTCTTATCTGACCAGAGCGCCTTCCTCCATATATATGCCATTTGGCAAACTCTAAACAAGCCTTTCTATTTTTTCTGTAAGGCTTTTGTCTGGCCACTCTTCTAAGACCAGCTCTATGGAGTGTACAGCTTATTGTGGTCATATGGACAGATGCTCCAATCTCTACCTGGGAACTCTGCAGCTCCTTCAGGGTTACTTTTGGTGTCTGGGCTGCCTCTCTGATTAATGCTCCTCACCTGGTCTGAGAGTCTTGGTGGGCAGCTCTCTCTTGGCAGGTTTGTTGTGGTAACTTTCGGAAAAGGTATGTATATATTAACAGATCATGAGACATCTAGACTGCACACAGGTGGACTTCATTTCACTAAGCATGTGACTTTTAAAGGTAATTAACCGCACCAGAACTTTTAGGGGCTTCATAGCAAATACATATGTAAAAAAAAATCCCCATTTCACTTCACCGACTTAGACTATTTTGTGCAGATGCATCACAGATGCAAATTCAGATTTAAAATACATTTAAATACAAATTCTAATGTAACAAAATAGGATAAATGCCAAGGGGCTGGATACTTTCACAGGGCACTATACCAAACATTCCTGACAGTCTCCCATGTCAGGCATGAAGTGTTATATATCAATGCAAATGGAACATGAAATAAGAAAAATAGCCATCCTCTGTTTTATTGAAGAACATAGCAGTGCACTCTCCTGAAGATCAGACACTGAATTTTTCAAGCCTGCATGTCAATTGTAGTAGCATATATTCTACCAACAAGCATTTGGGAGCATATGTCACTTGAGTTATTTAATGTGCAGGCTCTGTAATCATGCATGCTCTCTGCTGGCAGACCAGAAGATGGCCCCATATGGGACTGACAGGTTTGTCATGCATCTCTTCTGTCTCAGCAGGTAAATGCTAGCTGTCTGCACTCCTGTTGTTAATTAGCGATCTCTCCCTGTCACCTAAAAGCCTTCAGGAAGACTCACATTAATTCACTCAACACACACACATACACGCACACAGTGAGCAGACATGGGCAAATAAGTCTGACAATTACAACTGGTTGTTTTCATTTGTGGTGGTGTAAATGAATCTAAGGCATCTTTCACAGCTAATTTGTTCACACCAGAGATTGGAGTTTTGTGACACTGTATCTAGAGGGGGAAAGTAATAAATTACATTTACTGTGGTCACTGTAAATGAGCACATTTCCCCCTTTAAACATACTTAATAAAGTTTAAAATTTAATTATGGCACTTTTAGTCTCAGGACTGCTTGAGTATTCCTTTTTAATATGTATGTAATAATATAATTTAATCATTTTGAAATACTAAATAAAAATCTTTCTTCTTAACACTTTAACAACATGACAAAAATATAAATATAAAAAATATTTTCTTGATAAAAATAGTTTGCAGCTAATAAACAAATTAAAAGAATGTTATATTCAATGTTTTGCCAATAAAAACAAACCAGGGAAAATGATACCAGGATAAACTGCTGCTCTTATTGATTGTAAATGATTGGTAGACATCTGTCTGGGTATCAGTGACTTTACTTTTTTCCACATTAACATCTCAGTGCCTACATGTAGCCCAAAGGGATGAATAAATGTTAACCCTAGTTGGTGTTTACTTCTTTGTGATTGTTTGGTTTAATTACACCTCCCTGATGTCTTGCTCAAACTATATACAATCATTTTCATGATTCATGTGACAAAATCAAATGCCTCCCTGTTGCTTGTCTGCTGTAATTAGCAGCAGCTCGTGTCAAGACAAAAGCAGATTATTTAGACGCTGATGCACACTCAGAAATATATGCTCTGCTGTGGAATTCTCTTATTTGGTGCAGATCACAGTAAAATTCTCACCAGCAGCACATTAAACTACTGCTAACTGCTTGGAAGCTGGCCGAGATCCATGATTTTTGGGGGACCATGGTTCAGTTATTTGGTGCAGACTCAAGCAGCAGTCAACCAGGAATTTGATTTCATTGTTGCATCAAGAGGTGATAGTAAGTCACCGTAGCATCGTCTGTCATTAGTCCAACATGAAGGAAGTAGTGCTGAAGAAGAAGCACTGCTGCCCTGATGCCTTATTCTAACCTTTGGTCAGTCATGCTGAAACTGCGCCTCCCAGTTAGATTATTAAAGGAGAGTGTGGCGATGGAGAGGCCGAGCCACCATGACCACTCCCCCATACACACATGCAGGCTGCTCTTCCCTTGATTGAGCGCAATTGAGGCAGATCAGGGACAGAAACTGGGACAAATTTTAAAATAACTGACTCGGTCTCCAATGGGGACCTGCACCACACGTATGCCACAGAAGAGGATGCTGGGATGCATGCCACACGCCAGAGAGAGAATAAGTCAGAGAGGTTGTATGACTATTCAAAATAAGGCTGAGTAAGTTAGCCATGTGTGGTTTTGTTTCAGTTTAAGAATGTGCAAATAAGGCTGTTCACCGGGGTTGTCTGAGTCTCCTCAGGTTTTCCATTCAGTGCGCTCTGCCCCCCGCCGTCCTGCCAAGCCACCACAGATAGTCAATGAAAGGAAAAGTAAACACAATGATGGTAGAAGCTCTTGGCAATGTACTGCCTTCACCTGATCAAGAGAGGCAAGAAAGCACATTAGGAAGCAAACAAAAGAAGTGATATATATAGAGGCAAAACAAGAGTTGACACTGCTGCTGCTTTCCCACTTTCCACATGCTCTTGGCGACAAAAGTAATGAAGTTTGATGCTGATCTTGCAAAGTTTCTTCTAGGCTGGTAAGGAGTGAGGAGGGAGGAGGGGTTGTACATGTCCTTGTTTATTACCATATCAATCAATCAACATTTATTTGTATAGCGTTTTTTACTAACACTGCCTTAAAGCAGCTTTGCAGAAAAGCAGTTTATGTAAAGAAAAGAAAACAAAGGAGTCCAGTATAGTATATTCTTAAGAAAGGGAACCGGGGTCCAGACCCTTCTTGAGTAAGTCAGAGGCAACAGTGGCAAAAAAAACCTCCCTCAAAGTAAAAGAAAAACCTTGAGAGGAACCCATGGTGGGGAACCCATCCTCTGCAGTGCGATCCCAGATAATGAGAGAAAGACAGAGCTAATTAAATAATATAGCAAGATACAACAAAGGAGCTTTGATAGGAGTGGACACAACTTTCTGGTTATATTTGTCTCCTGTAGTTTGACATGAAATTTGACAGGTTGCTTCATTTTACAGATGCTGTAAACAGTGGAATCCTTATTTAGATGACTTAGGATCTGCTTACTCTCAATCAATATTTATTTATATAGCGCTTTTTACAACCAACGTTGTCTCAAAGCAGCTTCACAAAAAGTCAATTTGTCATACAAAGAAAAGAACCACAAGGTTAAAGTACAGATACGTGAGGGTGGAAAAACCGGGTCCGAGCCCCCCTTGAGCAAGCCAGAGGCAACAGTGGCGAGGAAAAACTCCCTTGGGTAAGGAAGAAACCTCGAGAGGGACCAGGCTCAAGGGCGGAACCCAACCTCCTCAGGTCAACCCGGATGAGAAGAGAGAGACAGACAGAATTAACATAGAGGAACATCTAATAGATCCAGTCTGATTAGTAAACTCTGACTAGTTTGCTGTCAGGTTTCGTCATCACCAGACTTTCTGAAGTGAGCTGGCACTGAACAAGTGCTCAAGCGGTGCAATTTACCATATGAAAGTGATGCTGAGTCAGAACAAACCTTTAGAGTTAAAGTCCTCGGTAGTTTTGGTCTTAGGTGGCTTGTGCCCATCTGAGGCTGAGACTAGCCTTGGTTGATAATAAGCTTTGCTGATTAGGATTTTGATTTTTAATTTTTTTTTTGTTTCATTCTAATTGGCCACCTGCATGCACACATGAACACAATTTAAGCACCAAGTCTGGTTGATCTGAATACACAATCTTGCAAGAAGCTGCTCTTCCCATGTGACTTTCAGTGTGGGAAACAGTGGACAGGAAAAGTCCACTCTCATCTAGACTTTCAACAGGTAAACCATAGCCTGCAATGCCCAATCCTGTACTCACTTATTCAAAGCTTCAACTGACATCATTAATAAAACAAGTTAAGAGTACCATAGTGTATATCACAAAATGGCTTTATTACTATTTTACTGTATAGATACATAGCCAGATTTTTTTTACATATGGGAAATGATAAATATGGAAAAAGGTTTTTCTTGTTGACTGAGAGAGTCATAGTATCAGAAAAATGGTCATGAAACAATCAGTATAATGGAATCTCTTAAAAGAATGCTCTCTGCCTTTAATGAAGAGTGATATAAAATATGGGGGAAAAAAAATAAATAAATATATATACACACACACACACACACACACACACACATACTGTATATATACATACATAACTGAAAATATAAATTCACTCAGTTACAAAGAAGTACATTATCCAGCACCCAGCATCGTATCATCGGAGTGGAATAACGGATCCCTGTTGGTGAGCTATTAGTTTGTGCATTATGCCTGTCTGAATAGTTTATTGGTGTGATATAGCCTTCAATTATGGGTGGAAATCCAACAGCCAATGAATGCCTGAGCACTGAACATCATTTAAGATTCTGATACTGATGATGTAATCAACATGCAATCTACTAATAGTGCACAAGCCAATAATTCACTCGTACATTTTTTATTGGCTGGGAAATGTGACATAGTCTAAATGCCTGGCTTTAATAAAGAACCACACTGCTCCCGATAAATTACAGGCTTCGTAGCGGGTATATGTGCACGTGCATCATAAAATGCCTGCGCCCAGTTTTTATGAGACGCTATCGGAAATAAAAATGTAAACACTGACACATACATCCCTCCCCCTCTCCCTCGCTCCCTCTCTCCCACCATTAAAATGTAGCTGAAGCAGTAAATTCCATTCTGATGCTATTGTGGAGGGAATGAAGGTGATGTTGCGGTAGCTGACCCCTGTGTGCTGTATATTGCTGAGAAAGGCACAGCTTTAACACTCAGCAGGTTATACAGTAGCATCCCTGCTGCTTCCACTCAAGCTGCCTCCCAAAACTACTGCATCTGCTCTTCAAGGGAGGATATTTTGACTCTGAACATATGCTGCTGCTGCAGTGTAGTAGAACTCCACAAGACACCACATAGACTCTGCAGCTCCACAGAACACTGGGCTTACTCACTGTTATACGTAAGACTGAAGACGAGACACTACAGGTGACCGGGGTTATTTTTAAATTAATAAATGTCACAATGAGTCTTTTCCAGTTGATTACTGAGTTACTGAAAATTACTGAGATAATAAAATGGGATTTGAATTACAAAAATATAGCTCTGGAACAATGATGGAATTTACAACCTCAATTCCAAAAACGCTGGGATGCTGTGTAAAATGTAAATAAATGTAAAACAAAAACACAGAATGCAATAAAAACAGATTTCCAAATGTCAGAACACAAATCAGATGTTGAAAATCAGACATTTGACCATTTCATAAAAATGATGATCTCATTTAGAACTTTATGACAGCAAAAAAAAGTTGGGACTGGAGAAAGAAAAGGCTGGAAAAGTAAGTGGTACTAATTAAATAACCGTGGAGGAGTAACTTGCAACTAAATCACATGACTGGATATAAAAAGAGCTTTTAGAGAGGCAGAGCCTCTGAGAAGCAAAGTTGTTCACCAATCTGAAAAAGAAAAAACTGTCTAAAAAAATGTACAACTATTTCAGTTCCTCAATGTCCATTTGAAGACCTTGGAAATCCCATCATCTACAGCTCATAATATCATCATAAGATTTACAGAATATGGAGAGTCCCCTGTGCGGAAGGGGCAAGGCTAATGATAAATATTGGATGTTGTATTTTTATTTACATTTATTTAACTTTTTTTGGAATTGGCTTGTTTTTTACATCATAAAGACAAAGTATATTCTATTTTTGCAGTTCTCATTATAATTTGCATTATCAATCATACATCCATCTGTAATTAATATATAAGGAAATCCCTCTGTGATGTCCTTCAGAATATGGTTGGGAATTAACAGATATTTCATGAATGTGGTTTTGTAAATGTAGTTTTATAAATGTTTTGTCAGGAATGCAGATAAAATCTAATTTTCAGAGTCATCCAGTATTACACAGTGAGATCTCAGAATACATATAGCATCAGTCAGAATCTTGTCAGTGGCCATCTAAGCAATGACCTGGAATACTGTAGCAATAGCCACCAACACTTTTAGTAACACTTGGGATAGCTTAGCAACAGCCTAGCAACACCATACCAACCATGTTAGCTACCATAGAAATGGCCTAGCAACATTGTAATAAGCACTGGGGATACCACACGCACAGGCATACGCAAGCAACACCTTAATAACCACCTGGAATAGCATAGCACAGGCAGAACAGCACCTTAGCAACTGCCTCCAATAGCACAGCAATGGCCTAGGAACAGTTTAACAGTCACCTGGAATACCATAGCAATGGCCTAGCAATACCTTACCAACTACCTGGAATAACATAAAACTGGCATAACAACACCTTAGCAACTGACAGAAACTGCATAACACAAGCAAAACACCTCAACCACTGCCTGGAAAACCGTATTAATGGTCTTACAAGACTTTAACAACCACCCTGACTACTATAGCAATGGCCTAGCAACACCTTACTAAAAGCTGGAATAGAATAGCACAGACATAGCAACTCCTTAGCAACCACCTGCATTAGCACAGCAATGGCCTAGCAATAGCTTAACAATCACATTGAATACGATAACAAAAGCCAAGCAACAGCTTAACAACCACCTGGGATACCATTGCAAAGGCTTCTGAACTTTATTGGTTATAATCAGACAGACTTTGGCTTTAGGACTGATGTTGCATTCACATGTTTGTGGTAGACGGATGACGGCAAACCCCATATTCTATTGTCTTCAATGGAACAGCAGGAAAATTGTGCCACAGTAAGCCACAGCATTATGCAGACCACAGTGATGAGTGCAGCGCTCCATCAAGAGTTCAGCTTTCCCAACTTTTGCTGTCGACCGCAGTTGTGGAATAACCGGATGTTTATTTTCCTAAAAATCGTGGATTGTTGCTCTTAACAAACCCAGTATAGAACAACTGCAGTGAAATGAGTACAGAGCTGTTCCTGCCTTTCTCCACCTTTAATAAACTACTTACTCTGATAAAGCTCTCCTCTGCTGATCCAGTAATGCTGTCACCATGGCAGTGTTTGTGTGGCTCCATGCCACAGTCAGCTGCCTACTGCTATGAGGTGCAGAATGATGGTTTTCTCACTGCAAACATGTGAACACCATGTGAACACAGCATAACATGAAAAAGACATCTGTCCTGATATCGTGTTCTGTATTGTACCTCATTTGAAAAGCAGTCCAAGATGAAACATGCCTTATAACTTTAACATTGGCTAACCTGCTGCTGTTTATACATTTATTATTCAAAAAAAGCTGCACAAATAATTGCATTCAGAAGGAATTAAACTTGGTGGGTAGGTTTGACATTGTTAGACATGCGAATGTGATGTTAGCAAGGACAGGCCTTATGACAGTATCTGACAGACACAACAGCTATGACTGTGGACATTTAGCAACCAGTGATGCCCTTCATGAGTCATCCTGTAAGTGGCAGCTAGTACCACTGGCACACAACTGCATGACGCAGGACTATATGCATGCTGACCATTACGCAACTGCCCTTAATACCACATCAACATTGCAAGACTACAATAGTGGCATGCCAGACTTTCATGGAGTGATTCAGAATGACAGTGGGTCTTCAGTGACGAGTCCCACTTGTGTATTGGTGGAGATGCTCAATGAATCCATATATGGAAGTCTTGTGATGGTCATCACCAAGATGAATGGTTTGTTTTCATGTGCAGATGTCCACATGTCCAGTTGGTAACATGTCCAGAGGGCCTGGTGTCACTCCACCCCTACCATAAAATCTGCAGGAGCTGTGTGAAAATATTCAAGCTGCATGGGCTGGATTATCAAAGGGCACCATTAGGAAGCTCTACAACTAACTCCATGCAGGGACGTCTGGCACGTTCCATTAGCAAATGTTACAGGCCTGAGGTGGGCGATGTTTACAGATGTACCTGTTTTACATAGTAAAAACAGACAAGACGAGTAGAAGTGTGGTCTCCGACTTCTCTTGTTCTATGTTATCTAATAAACATGCAAATACATTTGGCTCATGTAAATACCTTGTATATGTAAATACTTGTACATATTTTCCTCGTAAATAAACACTCTTACAATGTTCCTGTCTCATTCACGTTGACATATTAACGATACCAACAATTTCCAAAATACATTCAATTACCATTAGCTTTTAATATAAACCCCATAAAGTGCAGAAAATAGCGTTAATCAGCTTTTAACATGTACATATTCCATGACATTAGAGAAAAGATCATTCACCTTTAACCTGTTGTGCTTCTAACTTAATAACACAATGAACAGTATCAACAGATATCCAACTTTAATGTTAACTTCAGCTTAATAAACCAATAAAATTCTCTAAACAAACAATTTAACAGTACAGTGTCATAAAATCACTCTGAACAGTGTTTAAATACAAATATAACCTCGCACAGAATCTCACAGTACGTTACGAAGTTCGTTTCGGTTAGCGGTTAGCGGCTAGCCTCATTACCTTCGTTACTATTGTAGCCGTTAGCTTCCTCTTTACTCGGTTAAAACATCTACATTTTAACTTCAACTTGGCAATATCACGCCATCTATACATCGTTGAAGATGTTATTTTACTAGTTTTCGATAGTTTATAATGTTCTGTGAACTTTTACTAACCTGTTATATGGAATAAAAACAGACGGGACGAGTAGAAGTGTGGTCTCTGACTTCTCTTGTTCTATGTTATAGAGAAGCGAGAGCACCTACTCTACCGCGCACGCTACCCCTAGTGGCCGCTCCCAGTATGTACTTCGCAAACCACCCTTTTCTGTGCACAAAAGAACACACTAAACAGAACAATAACCTAAATATATGTACATAAATACCTTTATGAAAACAAAAATAAATTGTGATCACTCCTTACTTCCTTAAGTACAAGGGGGGGGTGGGGGGCACACAAACATGGTGGCCCAACACCATACTGATAAGAGACTACTTTTGTATGTGTGTAAATATAATCCGTATTAGTCTAAATATATCATCATTTATTATTCCAGGTAACCTTTATCTTCCATCCCAGTAGCATTGAAATCCGACACTTTTCTGTGTGCAACTATTCTTTTGAAGATGAGTGTATATATCATTGTGTTGTTTGTTGTTGTTTTTGTGATATCACAGTGACACCGACTCCAAAACAAGATTCACTGCAGCTTAATTTCTTTATATACATTGTGCTGACCAAGTACTGATTGTGTCATGCTTCCTGAAGCCTTTGATATAGCTAAGACAATTTGATGAAATGGGCCTTTTAATTAGCTTAAGGTTTTACGGCTTAAATGTTTTCTGTACTGGTCACAACAGGGCAGTGTTGAGCTATTCACGTCTGTGCTATAATGGCTCATTGAGAAAATGGAAAAAGATAAACTCATTTATGCAAACGTTATCTCACAGCACTGCATTAGCTGCCCTGCTGCTTGACAAGCCAGTGGATGAAGCACAGCCTTGTACTTAACATGTTAATTGCTATTACATTTTCCAGTGCCTCAGTAAATTGTTCCCTGAGTGTAGCCGCTGACATCCTGACCTATTGTAAATTTTACAGTGATTTATAGGGATCGTCCACAGGTCCTCTCTCCCTGTAACGGAGCAGTTCTATGGCCTTGCCTCATGAATATTTCAGAGGCCCAATTAAACTACTGCTGACCCCGAGCGCTGTGGTGATCCTGCAGAGCCAGGTGACTCCGGGACAGCAGAGAAGAGCTCTATATGCGATTATTATCCTTACTGACACAAAGCCCTGATGTTGTTTGTTTGCGCCAGCATATAATCTCCACACTGCGCATATCCACTGTAAAGGTGATATGATGGAAATGCTAAACAGAAGCTACTGAATAATTCCACCGGTTACCGGTACATGACTTTTGCTGTTGTCTGCCGCCTGTTTTCATTGCATCAAGATGAAAGGAACCATTTCCATTTCATAATGGAATTTCAATACAAATCCTGGCTGCGATTTCTCCAAATACAAGGCCATGTGCATTCTCACCATTCCCTGAAGTTTGGATGCCCTTGCTTGTCTTTGCACCTCCAGATCCACCTGTGGTTTTTTGTGTTTTGTGTTTCTTTAGTTCACGCCTTGTTCGGTTCTTCTGTCTCAGAGATCAGAGATCAGAAGTGATGAATTAAACAGCGGGGCCCTCTCTGTACAAGGGTGGGGGTGGTATTTGAATAATGGGAGCAGCAAGTAGATGAATAAAAGAGAGTCAATTTAGAATCTTTCCATGCTGCCAGTGTAATTCTATTCAATAGCAAGGTGCAGAATTGCAACTTGTGTTGACTACACTGCACCTCCACTTCAGCAGCCAAATGATTCCCCATGTAGTGCTATGAGGGAAATGTAGGCACAAGACTATATCATGCAAAGAAAGACAATCCGATGTGTTGAATGTATAGAGTGGTATGTGATCCTCCTGTTCTTCCTCAACATCTTCATCATGAACTTTATTCCGCAGGGCCTTAGCCATGACACGCAGCTGCATGACGGTCTTTATTTCAGGCCAGGAATTGACACGCAAGGGAGCTTTTTCAAATGGAACACAGGCTCTGGATTCACCCCACTCTCTGTCGCTTTCTCTCTCTCCCTCTCTCTTTATGTGCTTGATGTTATGCTGATGAGAGCCCGCTGCCCGCAGGGGCCTCGGCTGGCCCGTTTGACCAAATTTCTCCTGTGAGAGTCGTTGAAAATTTGATTCAGAGTTCTCGGGGGAAATAAGAGAGGTGGAACGAGGCCGGCTGGGCCCAGGTTACGCGAGGGAGGGAGCCGTGTTTGTGACCCATCAGGCGAAGCAATATCCTCACCTACCGTTAGGCAAAGCAATAATCTTACCACAGGCACCGACAGCACCCAGCAGCACCACTTGGTTTAGAAGGCTCCACTCGCTTCAAGTAGTCACTAAACAGAACAGCTTTGCTCGTTTATGAGCCACTGTCACCAGCTGGTCATCAACAAGCCCCTTTAAATACGGGTTCCGCAGGCTATGGAAGTCTTGGAGCCGCTGCACAGGACAGTGGGGGGGGCTCCATTATCACCCAAGGTGTGATAAATGTATTCCAAATGCAGAGACCTATAGGTCCTGGCAATGACAAATATATTTTGATTTGTATGGAGCCAATCGGAAACAAAGCAATAATAAACATGTTGTGTATGACGGCAATATAGCCTTGTTAAATACTGAGTGCCTATGGAAACTGGTGCCTTCCATCAAAATAATAGTGCTCCCCTGTTACCTAACAGATGCTTTACGTTCACCACACACACTTAATTTAAAATGCCTACCTACACTTTGGCCATTGCATGTGGTAGACCTACCTTATAGATCAGGGTATCTTCAGTGTGGCTAGCCCAGTTTGGCGACTCCCTTGCTCTAGTATGCCAACTATATCTAGCATTTCACTGATGACCTGAAACAGGTGTGTCGGAGCAGGTAAATCAAACTGCGCTGTATGCATTGAGGAAATGTCTAGCTGATTTACTCTTAGCTTTTGCTGGTCATTATGCAAGAATATCTATTTTCTGCCCTTAGGGTTCAATACAAATTGTGTTTTGAGCCCCCGCCAGAGACAACTGTTTAGATGTTTTTGTTGATGAGCTGAAGGATACAGAATCCGACTACTCTTTGTGTGCACACATGTCATGCAAGCACATAGATGGTACAGACGCATGTGATTCCAGTTATTTCTATGTGGGAATGTCTGCATGATGCATGAACATGAAGAGGGGAGGTCATCACACAACACTGGCCAAGACTACATCAGAAGAGAAAGAATCGTGCAGTCTTTAGAATAATACAGGTAGAATAATGCTACAGGATTTTATTGCACTATGAAAATTAAAAAACTTCATGAGAGAGGGATGACACAGTTTAGGTTATAGCCCCATCACAGTCTATCACAAATAACATTGGCAGGGATGTAAACTCTGCTGTCCAATGTTCAATGTGTTTCCTGTCTTGTGTCCTTTTATCTCTTTTCGTTCTCGCCTACAAGTAATAGTCAGTCTGAGACATACTTTTGTCTGGTCTCCTGCTCAGTCACTAGCTATTTTTCTGTCAAGCTTCCTCTGACAGTGTCTTATCCCATCTCTTCACAGCCTCTGGCACACTGTCCATGCAGGGAATACTGAGCTAGCTTCTTCTAATAGCAAGCTAAAGACCCATAGTCGTTGGAGTGTGGCGTGGTGCTATAATACATAGTGCATAGTACAGTTCCAATGAGATGTGTGCAGTGTTACATAGCACTATAGCAGATGTGGCAATGACAGCAATGCGATTCTATCATTCATTAGAAGTCCAGCAAAAAGATTTTAAAGCTGCTATTTCATAACGAGATTGTAACATGACGTTGCTTTAGGTGTTGATGGTGATGTTTATGTGGTCTACCGGTTATGGTTATTGCAAGGTTGCAAAGTTATTAGGAGTTCCATTTTCTCTGTAATTCCTGTGGTTTCGCTTATTTTCATCTGACTTTCCCATCACATAATCATCATATCTCTACAATTTATAAACTTAAAATTTTCTCTTAAAGTTGTTATTATTTATGCATTCAAATTATAGAAGTGCATGGTGGTCTTGGACTTTTTGCACCTGAAGTGTACGGATACATTTGTCATTTTCTGTTGAACACTGAGCCAGACCTGGTTTGATATTTTTGACGTTGGACGGCTCTCAACGTCAATGCATTTCAATGTCACTGCTTAATAAAGAGTGACCCAACATACAAAAGCATCCAGCTGAGAGCGGCTCGGCAGTCAGGAATTGACCCTTCATGAAAGTCTACAGCATGACAACAAAAGATGGACCTGCAAGTTTGATGTTTCTAATAAAGTGGGAGTCCAATCAGTATACAAGCTACATCCCACTGCTTATCTGAACTCCTACTCAGTGCTGATGGCCCAGACATAAATTCATATAAACATAAATTCATGTTCACATACCAAGTAGAAATTCATAATTTAGATTCAGTAGCTACTGTTCCTGTGGTCTTGATGTCTCTGCTTTATTTTAAGACAATGTCAGTGTAATATCTTCAGTGCCCAACGTTCCCTCCTTTCTTTCTGCATTTAATCATCTCAGCTCCTCCTGCAGGTAGCAACAGAGGAGATTGATGGTGGGTGATAAAAGCGGTGACTTTGTGGGTGTGTTAATTATTATTCATGTAACATCACACACAACATGGGCAGGGCAGGATTTACAGCAGCGAGGCTTTGCAGTGGCTGTGGTACTGGGGTAATTTGTGATGCAGACCCAAGGGGGGCCAGTGCTCCTCTCTTCCTCTGTATTTTACTCCCCTTTCTGTCTGCAACACCAGAGACCTGCGCCTATCAAACTGCTAGAGTTCCAGTTTGCCACCCTCTCCATTTCTGTCAGAGAGGAACTTGTGGAGACATTGGTGTGACTGAGGGTTAAAACTAGCACGTCACTTTCAGAAAGAAATCAGCACTGCTGCGTCCTGTCTCAGAGATCTGCCAGGGACAGTACGTGAGTCAGAGGCAGTCTGGCTGTCGCTAATGGATTCTTTTGATCCAGATCCTCACTGCTGATGAAAGCCTTCCTCATCAGACTCACACATCTTTCTCATCTCATGTGCACACACATCTGCCACCTCTCCATCTGCTTTCGATGACCCTTTCACAAGAATAGTAAAGAATTTCATCCAGCCTTCATACTGTTAATCTCTATAATGCACTTTCTGGCCCTTTCCCTTGGCTCAGCTCTAACCCTACACATCAGAGGTTCTCAGTCCGGTCCTCAGAGACCCTGAGCCAGTCCTCAGTATTGTTCTGCTCCAATTCCAAAAACACTTGATCCAGACCATGAAGGGCCATTGAATGCTGATTACCTGGCTCAGATGTGTCAGGACCTAGAACAGAAAAATAGGCGTGGACTGATCCAAAGGTCCCTGAGGAACAGATCGAGCACCTCTGCTCTAGACTTTAGCGACCCTAGACTTTTCTTCTTTAGTACTGCATAATTACTGCCCTCTAGTGGAAGCCATAGAACAACAGTGTTTCCAATCAGCTGCCCTGCTGTTGAAGAAAATGTGGAATTATACCAGCCTCTCACTTTGGTGAACTAGACGACCTCTGTCTTTTTCCTCCTGGTAGCTGAAGAGCAGGCAGTTTCTATTTAACCCTGGGGCCACAAGTGCACTGCACCTTCAAGGATAAAGAGGAAAACCGTTCAGCTAGCTGATCAGGCAGACAGACATGCGAGCAAAGCATTCATAAATAATGTAGACCACTCTGTGAACCGCTCAGTCAGCCAAACATGCGGCACAGTTTAGTCATCCTGGAAAAGGTCTGGACACTCACATTTTGAACACTACACTTATTCAGAAAGGTGGAGAGAGATGGAAAGAGAAATAAAGGGGCTACGATCCACAGGATGAGAGGCAGAAAAGCAGAACGGGAAGATGGGATTGGGGGAGGTGGAAAAGAAAAGAGAAATCGAGATGGAATGGAAGAGAAAGAGATTGAGAGTGGGCGGAGAAGATGAGCAGGAACGAAGAAGGAGATGTAGAGGAGAAAGATGGGGGGGGGGACCCAGAAGAAGGGCTGATTTAGTTCCTATTGAAGCATTGTGATGGTGCTAGGGGTTAAAGAGCAAAGTGTGATGGATACGATCTCATTAGAATGGGCAAGTGAGGCTTTAATTTCCTGAACATGTTCCATCTTTATTAATGTCAGGAGCAGCAGGTAGTCAATTGCATTAGGGCTTCGATCACTGCCTGTGCATGCTCCAATGACAAACATCAAGCAAGGGCATTGTTCTGAAGGAGATCATTGCGGACATCACAGGAGCAAATTACAAGCACATCATAGGTCAAAACTGGAGAGGAAAAATGATCATGCCATAGTTCCTAAAAAGCTATTGTATCACACTTGGACCCTAGCAAGTTCATTTGCTTCATCGCATGACAACAGATAAGACACCATATAGTCTTTCAGGGAAAAGTAAAAGTACAGTAAAAGTACAGTACTTTGTTTTAAATGATGTTTTCTCAAACTGTAATGAGATCTAAACACTTATTGTTTTATTTCAGCATTACTCTACAAATAAATCAGGAAACCTGAATGTTACTGAAGTTGGAAAACATTCATTTATATAACATTTTACTTATACATTATAATACATTATCCTCAGCATTGTCTGTGTTGACTGACAGTGGCCAATTTAATTGAATTCATTTCAAATATAGACTGGGACTGTCTGTGTTCATAGATATATATATATATATATATATATATATATATATATATATATATATATATATACTCTACTGAACAATCAAATCTCTGTTTACTTGCACATTAGATCCAAAATGACCCGCATGCATAAAGTAGCACCTAGTGTACACACTACCATGACCAGGAACACAACATGAGCCCGGTCAGAGTGAAACGAACAGCATGATGTTAGCTGAGGTTTGCGTTAGATTTGTAATATATTGATTTGAGAAATGTCCATTTGTGCTCTGTAGTTCTGATAGAAAGAATGCAAAAGTGAAAACCAAATTTCCATCTTCAGAGGTGTACAATTCAATGAATAGCAATTTTAAAGAAATCAAGAGTCTTGCTGTAGGCCCCTTCTGGGTCCAGGTCTTGAAGTGTTCAGACCCTCGCAAATCTTGCCAGATATGGACGGCAGGAATGGAACCTACTTCCTGTACAACAGGGCCGAGAGCAGACTGAAAACAGCAGAACAAGAATGCAAGCTGACTCCATTTTGAAGAAAGGTGATGCACTGTAATTGGCCAGAGGAATGAATGAATGAATGAATGAGTGATGTAGCATTGGAGTCTCCCTGGCAGAACATGCGCTAAAGCTTTTCATTTCACTTTAACCCACTGTTGTTCATTCTTACATATATATACACACACACATATATATATATATATATATATATATATATATATATATATATATATATATATATATATATATATATATATATATGAACAGCTTTTGTGACAAGCTTTACAGCTTTGTCTTTTCTTCAAACACAATGGTTTCTGCCACATTGGACGCTATGCTCCAAATATATTTGGAGAACATATTTTCATTTTTTAGATGTAATCAGATAAAGGCATTTACATATCCTTCTGTTTAAAGGATTATTTACAGGATTCACCGCATTCAATTGCATAGATATTGCATGATCTCAAATCTGCTCGAGTTTCATACACAGACATATTCTAAACTCCACCATGATCTAAGTGTAAAATTGACACGATAGACTCTAAAAACATCCAAATGGTTCTTTTATTGGCATAGCACTTTTATATATGGACATTCTGTAAACATACACATCTCATTTACAAGTAATGTTCTTTAAAGAGCAATGCAGGATTGACCATTGCGTTTTCCCACCTCCACCTCCATGCATAACCTCTGATGAAGTGGGTGTGTTAAAGCAGGGAATGCCTGAGATTGTGCAGGACTACAAGACCTGGGTAGGAAATTGCATACATACCGGGGGGTGGGGTGAGGATGGCATGCAATTATACTGATGGTCAGGCGGCCTTACGGTGTAGGCGTACCCATGGCACATGGGCATCCACGATGACTAGGCCCCCAGTTTTTTTTTTTACTGGGCTCCTTGTTTATGTACATACTTAGATGACGGTACACCAAGGCCTCATATAAAGATTCATTTTTTTATTATTTATTATATTCTGAAATACATGTGACTGGGGGGAGGTGAAAAAGAACATTTGGGTTAATTGAATTTTTTGTGCACTGGGGCCCATAAGATCCTGGTTATAGGATTGGGACACTCCGAAGAACCCCTTTAGACTGCTGTATTTTGAGCTGTACACAGACAGCATCTACTCAGAAGCTGGTAAAGTGCTTTTTGCCCCATTTCTCCATTTCTGTCTACAGTGTGCTTTATCAAATGAAGGATTGCTGTTGTTTAAGATGCATTGTCTTGGGCCTGGCAAAACTGGAAGCACCTTGATGCGTCCTGCCTAGCTGCTGTGTTATGTAAATGAAGAGTGCTTGTGAGGGCCGTGCACGTAGAGTGGCCACATGAAGCCATTCTGCTGGAACATGGAAACTGCATCTCACTGATTCGTAGGCTGCATTCTAAGTGTACATGCTTTACAGCACTTGTCAGCTCATTGATAGCCACGCGTTCACTTCTGCAGGTGTGAAGAAAGGCAATGCATGAATTCCACATATTTAATAAAGCAGGTCACAAATCACCACTCTGAGCCACACAAGGGCTGAAGCGGAGAATGGATGTTGGGAAGCAAGTGGCAGTCAGCTGAACAAGTTCATTTCTAAGACCTTGCACTTCTATACCCCGAAGCTATTCATCCAGTAAAGGACATGGTCTCTCAGCATCTAAAAGAAACTCACAGGCTACAAAAGCCTCTGAGCAAGCGATTTAACCTGTGAAGCTCTCAGGGACACATGTGGATCTACACTTCTCATTACCATTCTTTAGAGCTGAACAATTCATAGTAATACATCTCATTGGATTAGCTGAATAACATGCCCAGGCGTCCTTTAAACCAATAACGTGTTTCCACAACTTTATTTATGTCAAGCAGAGCAAAAGGATTTTTACACTCCCTTATTTTCAGGATGCCATCTCATGCAGTGAAATAAGAGATCAGCGCAGAGACTTTCTGACAGCATCTCCTGTGAATGAGACCGAAACTGAAAAGAAATGAAGGATCCTACTTACCAGGAGGCATGGTTGGGAGGACAGCAATCCCAAGGGAGGCCTGTCGTCTCCTAGCTCAGCCCTCACTGATGAAGCACAACCATAAAGGCTTCTTAAAGTCTTCATAAATATGCATTACCCAAAGCTATAGCTCCTACAAGAGGAAAATATGGCACTCAGGTCCATCTCTGTCACCGTGGATCTCCTCTAGACAAGCAGCTGCACCCCAATGCTTTATCCATATGCGGTTCCTCCTGAGGTAAAAGTATGATTGCCGACGGCATTGTTCAATTATTTACCAATCGCCAATCATTGCTGAGGCTATCGGGTCCGAACAAGCCACACGTTTAAAGACTTCCATAAATCCAGCTGCAGCTTTTACATATATACATATGTTGAAGCAGGCCACACAGCGAGGGAGTGTAATTTGTGTAATTTGTGTCCCGCCGGAGCACCTGACAATCCTGACCTCCAGCCTCCTGACACTGAACAGACACCCCACAGAGCAAGGGCAAAGGTCATGTCCAAGCTCAGGGTCTGAGAGCGTTTGACCGACCAGGCTCACCAGCACTGCTTTTTATTACATCCTCCGTCTTTTCCACAGAGACGCTACGGCAAGCAGTACCATGCTTTATGGAGGACTCAGACAACCTTATGACCTCACAGTCAGAGAAAGAGAAGTGTTTGTGTCTATACCACAGCAGTGAAGAAACTGGCAGAAAGCCTTTTTTTTGTTCTAATAAGCTAAGGCTAAGCAAGTCAGTACAGCTGGATACTTAATGTCAGAAACTTTAATTAGTCGGAATTCTTTATGTTAAATGTCAAAGAGAGAGAGAAAAAGAGGGAGAGAAAGAGAGAGTTGAGGGCAGAGCTGTTACTGAGATATTTTTCCACTTTGATACAAAAGGGTATTTTCAAAAGGTTAGGTAGAGTCATAACATAACTTATAACTCATAACTTTTTTAGTCTTCAGAAAAGGCACTTCAGACATATTCCGTTCTCCACATGAAGTGGTTTAGGAATCGTGAAGGGTAAATCAAAGGAGGATGTCTGTAGTGGATTGGGTTTCTTAAATGTGAGAGGAGCAGAAATGGACGGTAGGTTTAATGTGAGAGGAGCGGAAATGGACGGTAGGTTTAATGTGAGAGGAGCAGAAAAGGACTGTGGGTTTAATGTGAGAGGAGTAGAAAGGGACTTTAGGGGTGGGCTCTGTAATGATGTTCTGAGGATATGTACTCTGGAGCTTCAGTTAAGACATTATGAATCCCATTTGCATATTCTCAAAAGGACAATGATTCTCAACACGAGACAGGAAAGAGAGACCATAAAACCTCATCAGCGGAAGTCCTCATTACTGGGGCAATCATTAAAAATCGTCTAATACTGATAACAATACATGGCACTGCTGCTCACACGTAGGTTATGCTTTGGTGGAGGTATATGAATGCCTGCCTAGGTACATATGGACCATTTTAAAAATGGTGAGCGTTTTTATTAACACCTTATTTAAAAGAGGTGCTTTTAATTTGACGGCTACATAACAAACTAGGGTCGGGGGAGGGGAATGGTAAGAGAGAGAGATTGAAGGAGACAGAGGGTGAGTGAGAGAGAGTGAAGGAGAGAGCGAAGGAGACAGTGGGAGAGTGAACGGCACAGGCTTTAAGGTAGCTTGCTACTACCCATAACTAGCAAAGCTGTCATGTGTGAATTTGCTTTCTCTTATGCTGGGATCAGACTAGCTGGTATTTTGTCTTTCACTATAGTCACTATATCAGATCATTTACGTCTATCTTCATGGTTCACATCACATCTAAGTTCATGGGTTGTCGAGGAAGCGGGTCAAGAAATTGTCAGTCATAGCTACAGAGGTGTTGTGTATGACACTGGTGGTTCTGTGTTCCAAAGAGTAAAAAAAAAAAAGAAAGAAAAGAGTACGTGCAGACCCATTTCTGTCAGCAAGGAGACAACAGCGGCTGTCTATCCCTCAAAGAGAACGTGAGGTAATGAAAGTGCTAATATGTAAAGAGCATAAAAATGTAGATAGCTCTCACCAACACAAATTTATCTCTTTGGGTCCTGTCATAGTGCTCCCTCAAGGAAACTTCAAAAAGGTAGGAATGTTGTTGTCACAGCCCAATGAACCTTTTATCTGTTTCGTTGTTCCAACAGACAGGTGTACCAGCAGCACCCCTCTTTCTCTTCACCTTGTTTACATATAAGACCGCTCTGTTATCTTTTTGGTCAATGTCAAAGGAACATGTTTTAGGTCAAACCTGGCAGGAAAACACACCAAAATTCAGACATGCTAGACTCAGTGTGCCGTCATGGGGCGTCCAGATGCCACATCACTGTTCTTCGATTGTGTCACATTACACAGTCAGTTCATCGACCCCAAAGCTCATATTCAGACTTGATGCTGGAATAAAAATGTGTCAAAATCTGGTTTATTTGGTGTTATCTGATCCCAGCATTAGTAGAAACTCTACTAATTCATCTACTGATACACATTACCTTAACAAATGACTATATTTCATTTAAGAGGAAGCAAGAGGAAAGTCTTGTTGGTCAGGCACCTTGATGTGTGCAATTTTTCAGCCATTAAGCTCAAACCTTACTGAAATACACCCAGAGAAGCTGGCTGAATATTAGAGAAGAAAAGATGACGTGTCAGGGAAGCCATCCACCAATCTGGCCCAACTGCATAATTCTTTGATGCAAGAGTGGCTGAACACTGATGTGGCCTACATCCAGAAACCTGTCCAGTCAATGTCACATTAGTCACAGGTGACTTCAGGGAGCTTATATTTAGATGACAGTTAATACTGTAGTTTCACAAAGGGAAAAAAATATTACTTAAAGAAGATACAAAGACATAAATAGCTGTTAATGGAACAAAAATCTTAGGCTATGTTTGCCTTACAAGCCTCGTCACATAATTCTGTTTTTTGGCCTAGATCAGATTTTAATGTGTCAAATGGGCTCTGTCCAGTGGACAGATCTGTGTCCTGAAACAATTGACAGGTGCCAATCATAATCAATAATGTCATTTGAATGAAACACACCAGTAGTTATATATAGTTAAATACTAAAGGCTGTGCAGAAGAGGTAATCAGAATGTTAACAATGTGCCAGGCACCAGTCAAGATTTTGAAACAAGCATGCTTATTGCCTCAGTGGCACTGATAAGACTGACTACTTAGGTACTGTACTTAAGTATTGAATATTATTGAAGTCATTTGGTAGATACCTTCAAGAATCCAATTTTGATACCCATGCCCCCATCACAATGCACATGCTACATAAAGTAAAAATGCTATTCAGACTACGCTCAAGTACTAATAGTGGATACATGGTATGGGTAGTGCACTCTTTCCCTGAGAGGGTCTTTGGTTTATGGAGGGCTATTGACAGGAGAAGAATAGCAAAGCAAAGCCTCTCCAGCATGCTGGTAAAAGTAGCTGCACTCTGGGCCCCTAGAGAGGGTCTCTGGAGGTCTCTGCTGTGTTTGGACACCTGTTTGCATTTGGATTTCCCCACTGAGAGAGCAGGGCCTATTGTATCTGACCACCCACACAGCCTCACAAAGTTGGACATACAGAGTAAGAGTGCCCCCATGTGAGTACAACAACACTGAAACCTGAAACATGGTACTAAGACGCAACAGGGACATGTAATAGTGTATCCACTCTAAAACAAAGATATACATATACATATATATATACACACACATACATATATATACACACACATACATATATATATATATATATATATATATATATATATATATATATATATATATATATATATATATATATATATATATATGTGTGTGTAATTTAGCAAACTTGGCTTTTGAAAGTGTTTTTAGAGTGGATACACTATTACATGTCCCTGTTGCGTCTTAGTACCATATATATATGGAGTTTTGGTGTGTGTGTGTATATATATATATATATATATATAAAAAGTTATGATCCACTCAATTGTTCTTTTACTCTTAATTAGTCTCAAACATTCTATGACACTCAAATATCGGATTCATCCAAAGTGTATATGCATCTAATCATTTTTTAATCAAAGTTCCTCAAAAAAAAAAAGACATATGAAAATCTGCAAAACCATAAAATGAATTGAAATGAAATGATCAAATAAATATCTAAATAAACAAAAGGTTTAGCCTTCTTAAAATTTCAGTGGGTACTTATGGCAATTATCAAAGTTAAAGGGGATCAGACACAAACGGTTGGAAACCTAATTCCCATGAAAACGCAATCAGTGAATTAGCTCTTTATAATTTGAAAACTGTCGCTAAAGTTTGGCCTCTTTTATGTCAGTGCAACATAGAGAAACATGTTCATGCATGTTACAAGCAGAGTTGTTTACTGTAATGCTCTTCCATCCCTATAACTCGTACAACATGCAGGAGCACGGAAAAATCGAGCTCATTTGCACTATGCTACATGTATCTTTTAGGCTAGATTTCAGAGCCCTGCCTGTTTATGTCCCAACTGGTGACCTCAGATCTGAAGATACTGGCTTATTCTGTTTCTAAACTGTGGAGGGAAATTGCACCTGTTATTAGAAAGTTTAACCTCTCCCTGTATATATATATATATATATATATATATATATATATATATTTCTTTAACATAGCGTTTCATAAAACACTTTTATGTACAGTAATTTAGCATATTTGGCTTTTAAAAGTGGCCTTCCTGCTGCATCAGAGGGCCATTAAGTGCACGGTGTTACTCTCTAGGTCATGTATTTAGAAGTGAAACAAGGGATCAATAGAAGCACGCTCAAGGTAAATACTTTAATTATTGCACACAACAGAGGAAGCATTGAATTTCCTTCGACCCAAACATCACAACAACACCTACTTCCCCAGAGAGACTGAGGGACTGTCCGAGCATGCCGTGAGTTTGAGGCAGGAGGTCAAAGAAGTTGTCACTCAGGTCTCGGTTGTTTGCCCTCGACATCTCTTTCTCATCATCAACGCTTCTTCTCTAACTTTCCATGGTAGTTGTTGTATGGATGATATCACTCAGTCCTACATGATATTTAATTAGGTTTGGTGGTTCTTCTTGGGTTCCAAGGTGTCAAACACATTGGGTCAAATGTAGGTAAGAGCACAGATGCAGCACAAATTGTGCCAAGATACAACCACAATATGGGGCTGAATTAAACATCTCAACAAGCTCAAGCCATCAACGAGCTCAAGACAAGACAGAAAAAGAAAGCTCAGTGATGTGGAGTGTAAATAAACAAAGAACATCACCACCAAAACATTCTACATGATATGCCCATATGTAGGACATATGTGTTTTGCTGTCACATTATGGCACATTGAATACATACATCTCGTCTTGTGATTCGTACTGTAATACTCTGATGGTAACGTTCTTTCAGCACGTGTTCAAAACCTCTGTCGTACTGTTGTGTCTCCTGCTGTTGTTACAAGGAGCCTCTCAACAAAATCTCTATTGAGACAGAAACTTGCGTCTGTTTTTAAAAGGTGGAGAAAAGCTGGCCACTGCAAGTTGCTTGCATAGTTAAGCAGATTTTGTATTTAGCCACCCATGTGATGTCTTCAACCACCAGCACCCCTTCCCCAACCCCTCCCTAAACTGCAACTGTCCATAATCTGCAAGTTTGGACTTATGCACCATAACATGCAGGCAGAATTGTCCAATTTGCAGTTGGTTTGCTGGCTGTTAAAATGCATATATTACTATGGTGAACATGGTAACCAGGAGTAAATCAGGAGTACTGCGAAAGATAACAACATCAACTACCGTACACTGATTAGATACTGTAAGACAACCTCTGCAGCTGAAATAGAAAGTCAGAAGGCTATGCCAGATATGGTGGTTGGGTAGAAATTTTGACAGCAAGTTTTTAGCCCAGATTTGAAGTTGCAGCTTGAGCAGTACCTTATGAGATCAGCTGACATCTGTTATGGTTTGTCGCCAACTGAGGTGAGAAAGCTAGTGTATGATTTTTGACCAGCCTTTGAAAAGCAGCGAGTGGTTTACACGTTTCTTAAAGCGGCACTTCCTCAGCAATGAACCGCCTGGCAGCAAAGGAGGAGCAAACCCCTCTGGCTGAATGATGGAAACACACTTCCTGGATTTCCCCAAGCATTCTGTTGAACAAGTGTTCAAAGGAAAAGCCATTTTAAAAAAAGCCATTTTACCAAAGAAAATGGCATAATTATGCTTTCCTTCCCACCCCACTGCTCACACAGGCTGCACCCTTTCGACAGAACCGTTTATGGGCCACTAAAAAGCACATGAACTCGAATAAGCCCAATCTATGACCTCTCTGGGATTGTGGCAATTGCATATCCTCTGACTGCTACCCCACTGAATATTCAGGCTGGCTGTTGAGTGACAGGAGTTTGTCCTTATAACAGGGATGTGCTCTTGGAGACAAAATCCTATGCACCATCCTATGTCTCAGACCGCCCCTTTCACGACACTGCCTGCCCAGGCCCCAGGACCAACTCAGCACCTCCAGGCCCCAGCAACATCCCAGCACTCCCTGACACCAGAACCAACCCAGCCCTGCCTATTAGCACCACCTCACCCTTGCATAGTAATTCTTGCTCCACCCACCAATCAACTCCAGAGGAGATTTGGCCATACCCAAAAGCCGGTCCAAGAAAACGAGCCTGTTACGGGTCCCAGGTGTGAGACCCCTGGGACAGATAAAACTCCTGCAAAACTAGGTTGAAATGATGAGACAGAGCGACGTGGCTTGTGGCTTTCACGAATGCCTCTCTGGTCCGAGTTTATTTATAAAATTATTCTTTTCATAAAGAAATTTTTTTTGTTCTCCATTGCCACAGTATCTTCAATACCAAATAATATACAAATATGTAAATATATATCCACAGCAAATCCATCAGTATCAAAAGAAAAAGTGCAATAATACAATTAACTTCCCATAAGCTTCTCTCTCACAGCGTATAATACCAACTGAACGTCTCTCCATACAAGCTACATGACTGCATGCTCTACAGTCCCATTTAGGCACTCCTGTCCTAGACTACAGCGGCTAACAGTGTCATGAGTTCGCATTTTGTTTTCAGTAAGAAGAAATACACTGCACAACTGAATATTTAAAATAATAAAATTACTGAGGATAAGGTATGTCATTTTTGCCATGCATTCATTAATTACGTTTTCACCAGAGACCAACATACATGAACTCAATGTGGAAAACTTAACTCTGTAGTGCTTTTAAATGCTTTTCAGCAATCACTTTACATCATAGATAAATACTCTTAACACAGGAAACAAATAGAACAATATTTTTTTTCCTTAAAACTAAGTATTACTGTACATCAAGGAGCTTGGCTAGACAATATTAAAGAAACACATCCCCGCTCTCCACTACTTTCTGACGTCAGTGCTGCCTTCAACTCGTTGAGTGAGTAATGGTCTTCACTGAGTGTGGAAAAATTTGTGTCCAATTTCTTAAAACACATGATTGTATCCTTCTACTGTAAAAGCAAAGACATGTTTAAAGGTTTGCTTCTTTAGTCTATGAGGTATTTGGCTCTGTATGATATACTGTTAGTTTAGAAATGACAGCTGAATCTGGATATGGTCCTTATTCATGTTCCTCCTTTCTAGACAACAGTATCACATCAGAAATCACACATGTATAGTGAACAACCTCACGTTAACAACCTCACAAGGGTTTGTTACGTACGTATACAGATATCTATAAAAATGTAACACATATTATACACAAATTCAGTGAACTTCATTTTAAAACCAGACTGTCACCTTAACACCCAGTTCATATTCATTAGTCAATTAAGCTAAATAAAATAAATACCCTCACACGGAGCACTGTCGCCCGTTCTATTTAGATTCATACATTCAATCAATCTCATATTACAAGGTACTAAACCCTATATCATCCACATATACACACACATACAGAATGAACTCCACAATTGATCCCCTCTGCAGGCCTCCTGGCCCATTCTGCCCATGCCTGATAAGTCGGAGCAGAGTCATCCTGCTTTTATTTGTCTTTGACCTGTGGCTGTGTGCTCAGTCTCACCTTGTCGTTTTGCATCAGCCTGCGGACCTCCGCTGTGAAGCGGTCAGAAGATGTGTGCTATCTTTAGCCACCCAAGCACTGCAGACTCTCTGTCCCCAGGGAGAGGCCGGTGGTAGCTAAGCCTAATCTCTGAGCCCGACGGCAGCGTCCTCACCTTCACTCGGCCCTCTGATTTACTACCTGTTTCAGGTTCCTCCAGCTCCAGATCTGCAGCCCAGTGCATGGGCGTAGGGGAAGAGGAGATGATTTAGTGCTGCTTAAGGCCTGAATGTTGGTGTCACTGTCTGAATATGAGCTCCTCTATTGTTACTCGAGAGAATCATGGGTGTATTGAAAATGTCAAATGGCAAGCCTTGGGTTTTTGTTTCAGTGCTCTGGGATATGAGAGGTGAAACTTCTCAAATGGAATTTCGAGAAAAAAACTGACTGAACACGTACTTTAACTTAGGAGTGAATGAAACGGCAAAAATACTTTATATGATACTTGTGATGTCTGAAAACGTGTACTTGATACATAACGCTACCACAGCAGATCAGCATAATCAACTCTTTCCTAGACTTCTCTTTACTATTATGACAGCATGCACTCAAGTTGGCATGGAATCTGAACACATGCTCCAGTGGAAGTGATAAGACTCTGACCTATCAATATCACAAATATAAATAGTCACCCAAAAGTAGCTTTTAATATTTATTTGTCAACTTCTTTCTTTAACATTTTTAAAACTTCCAAAGGTTTAAATGAAATAAAATAGATAGTATATAATAAATACTCAGACTGGGGTCATACTATAGTGGAAGCTACAGTATAGCATTGTATATAGTTTCTGTGACAAACTTGAAAATGCCAATCAAAGGGTGGAGGACCGGCTGCCAGTCCATCACAGGGCAAAGACAGATATACAACATTAGGGGGCAATTTAGCATCTCCACTTCACCTGGTTGTAAGTCTTTTGAATGTGGGTGGAAACTGGAGCACCCAGAGTTATCCCACGCAGGCAACATACAAACTCCACGAAGAAATTACCCGGGACTCCCCACCTGAGACTCAAACCCAGGCCCTTTTTGTTGTGAGGCAACAGTGCTACCAACTGCACCACCATGCCGCCCCGATGTAAAAACTATGACTACAATTCTATCTTTCATTTAGTATTACCAAAAATCTAAAGCACTTAAATAGGACCTGGAGAATCTGAAAAAAATCTTATAACAATGATTCTAGAGTCGTAACTTTACTCTTTACTTTATGGACTTAACTCTGTACTTATAAAACATTGGCTTTTTTTTGTTTACCTGTTTGAAAGACTGACAATTTAAATGTATCTACCTTATTTTTTGTCATTTGTGAATATGGCCAGTTGGGGAAAATTATGCAGTTGTGCATCTCAAGACATCACAGTCATTATATGTAAATGTGGCTTCATAATCACTGCTTAGAAATGCCTACTACAGGAAATCCATGGCCATAAATTCAACCAGATGACAAAGTACCAGCTGAACATCACTGACAGCTCTGGACACCCAACTAATCTCAGCAGAGCTGGTCAATGATAAGTAAACAAGGCTATGACATAAGTAGGTGAGTGTATTGTGTTTAAAACAGCACTATACTATTCTACAACAGAGTTTCCATGCGCTCTCATTTCTGTTCAGATGTTTTTGCAAAGAATCCTCATAGACCTAAAAAGTTCAACTTATGTATAGAAGTACTGACAGGCTAACCAATAAAAAAGATGGCAGGTAAAACTGAAATGCAGAGCATGCAATACAACAGTTGAGTACATCAGTAGTCTGGCATAATCCTAAAGATAAATATTATTTCACTGGCATGTGTATCATTCCATAGACAATCATTGTCATCCACTGCCAAGGCCATTTATGTTGGCTATAGTATTCTTTGACTAAAGTACTTTCCCAGGCAAGTTCTGGTTTCTCTGATGAAAAGTTGATTAGCGTCCCAACAGTAAAGATTATTTTAGACTTTTATATATTTCTGCATTTCTGTTGTCTGTTTAGACTTCTGCAGATGTTCTTAACCTGTCATGGGTCATAAGAATCAGGTGGATACCTCATGAATAAATAACTAACATTCTTGACATCAACACAAATTTTTCTTTCATTTTCCTCAATTTTACCAATAACTGTGCTGAAGTAGTATATTTTAGTTATTCGGAAACGATCAAATAATCAAGCAGATTCCATGAATTCATTTTTTCCCCACGCAGAAAGCAATATCAGGATGTAATTTATCATAATAACAAAAACATGCTGCCATTACCCACTCCTACAGCATGCAATACAAAAAAAACAAGTATGCATGGGCTTCTATGTGGATTAGAACATTTAAATTATTCAAACCTCCACAGCACAATGGAAAATACTGGCAATTACGGTTTAGCACACACATTTTCCAGTGTTATTATGCTTCTTGTAGGTCAGCACCATCCCTCACTGCATTTATCTAGGACTTTATGAGATCGACAACATCTATGCAGCTGAATTCAAAAGCACCTGACCTCACACAGCTTAAATGACATTCTCTGGCCTTGTCTTCAAATGAATGCAATTTACGGCTCATTGTCATCAATAAGAATAATGCAAGGCTGAACTTCCCTTGAGGCCTCAGCATCTTGGAAAGAATAAAAAAAGGGTAATGCAATGACTATTAGCTCTCCATTCAGTGACTGGCTTAATTGAAAGGAAGAAAACGTGCACAGTGGTTGATGGATACAGAGTTTTAACATGAGCGTACTCTTTGAGCAGGATGTGTAGGCTCGTGCTGTGGTCTGTATGAATAGGAGGTGCACTAAAAAAAATTCTGAAAGGAGGAAGGCAGTAACTCGAACTGCCAGCAGCTAATTAGCGTGTTAGAGAGTGGCCTTTAATTTTCACTGTGTCATAAAATAACGGGCAAATCTTCACAAGATTATATTATAGCTCATGACATCCAGTGTAAACCATTAGGGAGACAGGCATACCACACAGCCAGCCGTAATGTTAATGACCTAATATAAAACTCAACTGTGCACCATAATTTTCATGTCTCTTCAGTGCATGTACACATGATAATAAAAAAGTTGTCACTTTTCTTGACTGTGCTGCATTATATATTTATAAATAGCTGTATTACATATACAGGAAGTCACATTATTAAGAAACATTCAATCTAACATGCTTTTATATGACGGCATTTATGCTTTAATGATGCTGTTACTCTTAAGAAACATGGGTTTCCCATAACTACATATTTTAAGAAACAGTGTAATGTTATTATTGATATCCTAAAAAAACACATATATCTCCAGCATGTTGCAGGTAACGATCTGTCTGAAAGCGGCCATGCTCTGTTGTTTTGCCAGTGATGCAGGTACTGGCTAAGTCTGGAAAAGCATTAGAAACCTTCATTTTCTGCTTCATTAGACCACATACAATTTAATATCTATAAATTGTGCACATTGTGTTCTGTCCCGTTAACTAGTATTATGTTATTAGTTGTTTCAGATCACTTTTAATATGTAAAGTGATTTATTCCCCATTAGAAGCCACAGATTCGTTTAGCTATTGGTGCTATTTAGTTTAATATTGGAACTGGAAATGATACAAATCCAATATATAGACCATTTTACTGAGACATGTATTCCCTAAAGACATTCAATATATCATAAACTACAATGTGCTTATGATTTCCTCAGTACAGCCACAGAAAATAAGCACGAATACTAGTGTTGTCTCAAAGCTGCAAATGCGTAGTGTAACAGTTCCTTTATATTCTGAAAAGAAAGAAAGAAAAGACTGAAAGAAAGAAAGGAAAATAAACACAGATCAAAAGGATACAGATAGAAATAAATAAAGACGAAGACAAAAATAAGAAAGAAAGAAAGAAAGAAAGAAAGAATGAAAGAAAGAAAGAAAGAAAGAAAAAAAAGAAAGAAAGGAAAATAAACACAGATCAAAGGGATACAGATAGAAATAAATACAGAAAGACGAAGACAAATATAAGAAAGAAAGAAAGAAAGATAGAAAGAAAGAAAGAAAAAAAAGAAAGAAAGAAGCGAGTAAAAAGAAAGACAAAAAGGGTACAGGAAGAAAGAAAGAAAGAGAGAGAGAGAGAGAAAGATAAATAAGAAGGACACCAAAAAAAGAAAGAAAGAGTGAAAGAGAGAAAGGCTTGTGTTCTGCATGTGGCTTGTCTGAATGGGGTCTGTACTCTGAGGGGAGTACAGATTCTGTTACAGTGAAAATGAGTTTGGGGGGGCAGTGGAGGGTTTTAATGCTAAATTGAGTTAGATAGGGAGCGGTCTGTCAGAGAGAGCGCAGGATGATGAATTATATATTAAGTTAATCTCAGCGTGTCTCGCAGGCCTTGATGGCTGCCTGGGGGAAAAATAAGCAAAGTGTGGCAGCGGTGGACAAGCCTGACATGTTCTCCACCTCTCCTGTCCACACTCTACAGCCCTACACCAGCGCACAGCGAGCAGCCCGGCAACCACAGCTAATGAACACGGCCAAAGGTGAAGGACCGCCTCAAACAAACACACTCACACACTCACACTCACATGTATCAGTAGGCCAGGAGATGAGTGTTCACTCTTTAACCACTGGAAAGTCTAAAGCCATTTTACATGCGCTGCTTAAATCTGCACACTTACATGATTAAATACACTATCAGTCATTTAATCACTTAAAGCATTACATTTCATTTACATTCTGTATCCATAGGGTGCACTCAGTCTGCATGCTTGTTTTGAGGTTTGTCTCAGTACCGAAAGCCTTGATTTCCGGTGACAGGACATTTTGACTTTGGAATTGAACAGACTGCTACCTAATTGGGTGTGACGGCTCCCATCGGTTCCAATCAGATACTACTCTGACGATCGTCGGCAGAAAGTCCAGCCTATACGAAAGCTCAGACACAAGATCCAAAAACACAACAAGTGAGGGCTGAGTACAAGAGACTGAATTTGAAGCTCCTTTCTGCAGTACAACAGATTAGTTTGACTCGGTACACAGCACTGTACAAAAGTCAGACTCCACCCTTCATTTATACACTTTCCAGTCAACACGGCCATTATCCACACACTATTCATTTTCAGGAGGTAGTTCTAAGATACTCCTTTGGATATGAAATGGAAAGAAGAGGAAAACATTACTTTTAAAATATTGATTAGGAGAGAATGACACCAACAAACAAGCAAGAGGTAGACCAGCAAATCTGTTACCGTCAGATAGTTCAGTACACAGGTGTTCTGTCCATTCCTCCACTGTGAGGCTAAAACTCAGAACTATGGGTCTGAAAAGAGGAGCAGCTGTCAAGAAGCCTTCACTGAGTGAAGGATAAAGACACTAGAACACCAAAACTGTACAGCAATGGGAAGTAAGATATATGGAGTCACCTACAGAGTCTAAATCCAACTCCTAATGTAGAAGGAGGTCCAAACCTGTGCCTTATTATTTTCAATGAAAAAGTCTCTCCACTGAAACAGTGGCCACGCCGCTCACACTCATTGGGCCATGCAAGCCAGTAGCGGGACACAACCACATGCTTTCTGCTCAGAAACAGAATACTTATACTGAAATGACCATTATGACTGGAAATGATTTTTCATATATCATATATTCATCTGAATTATCACTAACTTCGTGAACATACAGTCATCATCAAAATAGTTGCACCCAGACGGAAGTGTCAGATGGCAGTGCTAGTGGGAAGGAAGATAAAGGTTACCAGGAACAATAAATGATGATACATTTAAACCGTTATGGGTAATATTTACTGAGCTACACATACAGGAATGGTGTCTCTTGGTGTGACCTCGGGCCGGCGTGTTATATACATATATATGTATAATGGCGCCTGGAATTAGAGACCAATTCCATTTCAACAACTGACAAACACACCTAATGTCTTTTCCTATTTGGCAAAACAAGCTGCACTTACAACAACAACCTTTCATCAAATACACAGCATATTAAATTATCTACTCTTGTACTTACTAGCACATGTGGCATTGAAAGGTCAGAATCTGTGTGCTCAGTGGGATGTCTGTTCTTGTTCTAATGAGCTATAAGTAGGAAAATAAGTATGCTTTTCTTATTGCCAGCAGTTCCAGTGATTAAGGTCAAACTCAAGGTCTATTAATGAGAATCGTAAGGTTTATTTTGCAACAGATTAAAAGGAGCAGCGAGTAACCTTTAGTGCTGAGCTACTAAACCCCCCAGTCACTCCTGAATGAGAAAACACAGTGGCCATCAGGTTTTCTCTTGACTCTTGATGTTTTGCTTCTTTTCTTGGTGAGGATTCACCATTCTTTGCTTTTTCTTCTGTTTTATGTGCCAAATAATGAGAACCATTCTCCTCTTGAGTTCTCAAGCATTTCACAACTCAGAATAGTTTGTCAGTACTGGTGTTCTAGTTTATTTTACCTACTGAGCTAGTACAGCGTAGGAACTCAGTTTTTATTGTGCTTTTAATGTTGATTCAGTACAGATATACTATCTCTACTTCATCCTAATAAGCTGACTCAGATTACCAGGACATCCTAATTATTCATTAACGCTGGTGATATTTTTCAGTTAGAACATTCGCCAGCTTCTTGTAAAGATCGTTTCTTTCCACCTTAAATGGTGCTGCGATTACATTCCGGCACCTGAAAATAGGAACCACCCTTCAAGAACTGATTATGTCATCAGTCGTCGTCAGTGACTTTTATGTAAACAGACGAAAAGCATGGGCGATCCCGATTCACTCACAACTTTAGTTTACACATCAATCAATCTAACAAGTCACCGAATACAAAAGAGCACAAGCAAAAAAACTACATGACTTAATTACTTAATTAACAGCCTACTCGCAGGGCTCTGTAGGTGACCCTACCAGTCGAGAAGGGTAATGTTCAGCTCCTCGCTGCCTAAATACATTTAGGGCATCATATGCCTTCAAAGAGGATGATGACAATTAGTTATTATCATCACCAAGAATTTAGATACTTTTCATTTAGAATTTAGTTACTAAGAACTGAGCTTTTTAATCACCAGCTTCATGATCGAATTTCCCCGTTCCACCTGACTGCAGAGGTGGACAATGAGACCCAAAAATATGAGTATTTGAGATATCCATTGTAAAAGCGGTTTATGGTCATTTTCTTTATAGTGCGCGTAAAACACGTGTGATGTCCTGGTTACTACTTAGCAAAATTTTCTATTCCACCTTAAATGGTGCAGCAGTTATGTTCTGGTACCTGAAGTTCTGGTAACCTCGAACCATAGTTGGACATTTCGATAAAGATTCTTCTTCTTCTTCTTCTTCTTCTTCTTCTTCTTCTTCTTCTTCTTCTTCTTCTCTGTACATGCTCTAGGTGCTATAGAACCACCAAATTTAAGCTGCGGTTTCAGTGTCAACATGAAAGACTCTCTCTCTAAAGTCATTGTGTGATTTGTCTGTTCTGGCCTACTGTAGCAACATTACAGCTCTACAGGGTAAGTTCTGCTGGAAGACAACCTACTCTTATGTTTATATAAGGGCTCCTTCTAAGCTAGCATAAACACAGTGATTTGTAGTGGCAGGTAATTATACACTAATCTGAACATAGTTTTCGAAACCGCATTCAGTTCCTTCTAATAAATCCTCCCAAATCTTACACACTGCTCCTGGATGTATTGGTGAGAGTATAAGGGGTTAGTTGAGAGTGAGTCCATGATAGGTGCACTGCAGGCATGTCAGTCTGTGATGCTTCTCTGACCATATGAATTCTGATTGCTCTCGATTGCCCTGATGATTTCCATAATGCAAGTGCATATGGTATTAACACTAGCAGCACCTGGGACATCCGAGGCTGATTAACAGTGTGCAGAGCAGCTCTTTATTCATCAGCGTTGTTCTGGCTGTCACAGACACACCTGTGATTTACACGATGATTAAAATCCCAATGAGAGTGAAGGGCACCATCATCAGGTAGTCAGCCTGGGCTTTGTGAGTGATATAGTGCGCGTGAGACGGGCCATGTGGAGCAGTTTAACCGTGACACACGGGGTCCTCGCTGTGTGCGCATGTGTGTGTGCGGTTGTGAATTTACAGCTTGCCATGATGACTGAACACACCTTTTTCGCCTGTCGTCAATCAGGGTGTTTTATGAAAGATATCAGCAGAGTGCCACTGTCACAGTAAATTGCCGGGTCAGTGCTCACAGACTTGATGGCTTTTGAAGGAGAGAGAGCGTTGGAGCTACGGCGGACCCTCACTCACGGGGCCCGCACGGAAAGGGCCCCGATATTGTAAAATCCGAGAGAGGCGAGAGCGTGCTCAGGTGGAAAGTAGTAACTCAGCGTGTGCTGTCAGTGTCAAGCCGCAGGCAGGAGGGCAGCCATAAATCTGCTTTGTTATGAGCAAATAAATGAACGTGCATAAGGTGGGTGACCACTGACATTTTCATTGGAGAGAGGTTGCAGAGTGGACTACAGTAATGTCTCTTTTACTGAGAGAAAGGAGCAAGGCCAAATGTGAAATGAACAGGAGATTTCATTGGTTGTTTTTACACACCAGGCATGGAGTAGCATGCTGGCTTAACCTAGAAATGCAATGTATCTTAGAATTGGACATTATAATGCTCGTTTATTAATTTCTGATGATTACGTTCTGATTAAAAAAAACAGTAGCCTATTCTTTTAAAACTCGCATTAAAACTAAACATTAGACAGAAAAGTGTTACTGGGAGGGAAGTGAATGTACAAATACTGAAGGTGCGCTGTGGAGTGGGGTATAAAAAAATCTCAGGAGAGCCTTTAGTGAGATCTCCTGACATTCTGGTTCCATAGCCGTGCTACGATAAAGGCTTTTAGATTAGATTAGATTAGATTAGATTCAACTTTATTGTCATTGTGCAGAGTACAGGTACAGAGCCAATGAAATGCAGTTAGCATCTAACCAGAAGTGCAAGTACAGTATCATTTACATAAAGAGCCGAAATAATAAATATATACATATATAAACATATCTATATACATATATATGAATATATAGAGCAGCATTTACAATGAATGTTTCAACTGTAAGAGTAGTGCAAGTAGACAGTATGTACACAATGAAAATCTGAGGTAGAGATAATAAGAACAGTATGTAAACATGAGTATACAGTATGTAAACATGAGTATACAGTAGGTAAACATGAGTATACAGTATGTAAACATGAGTATACAGTATGTAAACATGTGTACAGTAGGCTTGGTGATGAATAAAGTGCATTAACATTACAGAATGTGGGAGTGCAATGTAAATTAAAGTGTCCATGCAGCGTTCAACTCAATAAAGAATGTCATGGTTATTCACTTGTTGGCAAATGTTAGTCTTGTTCAGATTGCATTCCTTTATCAGGAAATATTTGTAATACATTGTTTACATTCCTCCTCAATGGACAATTTAATTCTACTTTCATCACAGTACTCTTGCATCTGGTTGGCGATACAGACACAGCAGAACAGGCATGTTTTAGTAGATAATTTTTTCCTATGATCCCATATGGTTTATCACATGAGCAGTTTACTGTTGTTCATTTTACTTACTTTTGGCAAGAACTGTGATGATGTAATGTATTTATTTACATTGTACCAACGTACATACTCTTATCATCGAAATATCAAAAATATACTTGCACTGAGAATGAATTGACCTGGCAGGAATTAAACTTGGAAGGTAGGTTTATCGTAGGACATGCGAATGATTCAGGTTTAACCTACACAAACCATGAAGAGAGAGAACCAACAAATTGTCCAGCATATGCGGAGTAACCCAACAGCCACGATTGCGGACGTTCAGCGAGCAGTGATATCCTCCATGACTCTCAGTTATTGTCAGCACCCTTGCTGGACAGCTGCAGGATGTAGGACTACATGGACGCAGACCATTGAGACGACTGCCCTTAACACCACATTATTGCCCCCTAAAGACTGCAATGGTGTCATGCCATACTGTCAAGGAGTAACTCAGAATGGTAGTGGGTCCTCTACACTAATGGGTCACGCTTTTGTCTTGGTGGAGATGACCAATGAATCCATGTGTGGAGGCACGGTGGATAACGCAAAACACATGGTGGAAAGAGTGAGCAGCTTCAAGTTCCTTGGTGTCCAATTAGCCAATGATCTTACTTGGATGCTTAACACCTCACACACTGTCAGGAAGACCCAACAATGCCTCCACTTTCTGCGAAGGCTGAGGACAGTCAACCTGCCACAGCAGCTCCTCTGCATCTTCCACCGTGTAGAGCATCCTGACAAGCTGCATCACTGTGTGGTGTGGTTGTGCCACCTCTGCTGAGAGCAAGGCCCTTGACCATACCATTGATACTGCTCTTACACATTTGCACATTGTTTTTATCTATTTGTTTTTGCACTACACTATTTATATATATATTCTTATACTGCACTGGAGAAGAAGACTGACTGTGTGTCGTTATGCATCACATGCCCAGAAGGTCTGGTGTCAATCTGCAGTGGAACTATGTGAGAATGTTCGAGCTGCATGAGATGGTTGATCACAGGTTCCATTAGGAATGCTGTTAATACACTGTTTCTCCTCCTGAAAAAGTTCTCCTATAACATTTTAGAACCCCAACCAAGTATACAAGATATGTCTGAGATGGTGTGCTGGTAAAAGCACAACCATGCTGTCTCTGCCGTCTCGGTTAAAGCACAGCCCTGTGTTCAGGCAGTAGATAAGTGCCACTCACTGGCATAAAGTGGCTCAGTGAAGGTGACCTTTACGGCTGTTCTTCCATATGCAATCTCGCCTTTCATAATCAGCATAAAGTCGTGGATCCATAAAGGCAGCTCCAACTGCAGGAATGGCTGGGTTTAAGGTGCTGCCCTTTGAAGTTTTTCTTTCTTGTCTGTTTGTGTGACTGGCGTGGGATATGGACCAATACGTGCCATCAAAGGAGATCTACAGACTGTGTGGAACATCTGAGGAGCTCTTAAAGGACATACGTGAGAGAATTTGTAGCTTGCCTGAGCCCAGTCGCATAAGAAAGAGACTGAAATGTGCACTGTTTATTTGATGTCAGGAAACATGCTCTAAATGTTAAAGGGCTTGAACATATCACTGCCTAGGAAAAACACGGGAAGCATATTTGATCAGATTCCATGAAAGAGCATACAGCATCAAAACCCAAGCAAAGCAAAGTGCTTGCATTTGGCAGCTGCCATCAGAAAGAGAAACATGCCAGAACAAATAAGGTCTCTTATTTTGAATCCTCTTAACAAAATACTTTTGTCCATGCACAAGTGAGTAAAATTGATAGCTGCTGTGATACATCTCTTTTCGGTTATTAGTAGGGATGCACCAGTCCCACGTTTCATCTCCCAGTATTGATCCTGATAGTGCCAAACCATTTCTTTAAAATCTGTCCATTTCACTGTGAGTTGGTTGATTGTAGACAACCGTGCCAACATTGCAGATTTCTTTAACCTCCTTCCAGCAGCCACTTCACAAACAGAATAGCAATCGACTCTGATATTCTTAGGTAATACACTCGCCATCAAAAGAATAGTTTCACCCAGAAGGATGTTTCAGATTGTAATGCTATTGGGAAGGATGATAAATGTTACCAGGAACAATAAATGATGACATAATTAATATGGGCAATATTTATTCAGCTACAGTTATAGAATTAGTGTCTTTTGGTATGGTGTTTGCCAATGTAACATGGCAAGTGTTTTGGGATGGACATCTCAGTAGGTTGCAATAAGCAAATTCACCACTAGAGGTTACATACAGCTCCTTTAAGTCAGACATTTTCTTGTCTAGATGTTTTCATAAAATCATTACATGTCATAAATTGTAACTGTGAGACAGATTGTAGAGGCATTCGTTTCTCCAGTTGTCTGTGAACAATTCGGAAGTTTACAGCGAAGCAAGTAACTAGGTAATGTGCGGGTTTGTAATAACTGCGCTTAAGAAACAACATGGAATAGTCACTTCTGACTGAAATCCCATCTGTCTAAAAGGGTTAATATGGGTATCAATATAAATCTAGCATATCGGATTTGTGCACTACTAGTCATAACTACTGGCTTAGTCAGATTAGTGCAAAACATTTGCAGATTCCTATTATAACACATTATTCACACATGCATTAGGAAAACCGAACCACAGCTTCAACAGCACCAGCGTGTAGTACCCCAAAATCCCTAAAACGCATTCATGAACCCGTAAATCTCAACAGACTCCTTTCAGCTAACACAAGGTCGCTTTTACTCTAATACCGACAGTGCCAGTAGCTCCCCCTTGTGACGAATCTTGTTGAATGTATGTCAGTTAGTGAGGGAGTGAGTATGTGAACCAGGTCCATGAGGTGCACTGCATCTAAAAAATTCAAACATCAATTACGATCTTGACATTAATATCATCTGCTAAAATAAACGATGCCAGCTTCCTACGGCCTGTACAAGTTTCCCTCCCCTAGCCGAGCTGGTGCTGTGATTGTGAGGAGCTGGCTTGTGCTCAGCTGCAGCGAGTGTGTTGGCTGCGGAGTTTCTAATGACTCCGGGAGGAGTGCGGTGAGTAATGAGCGACTGGGTGTTTGATGAACAGCGGGGTAATTCTGTAAGCCTGCACGCCGGCACCCAGAGGACCAGCAGCGGCTGCAGCTGAGGCTGTCGGCAGCCACTGACAGGCCCCAAGCTTGATTAAAGTTGACCTTGAGCGTGAAGAGAGAGAGAGAGAGAGAGCAAGTGAGAGAGGCGACGCGCTAGGTTCTAACCCCAGCTGGAAAACAGCGCTGGACGTGTGAGGGGTAATTGCAGTGGAAAAGTCTAAAGTAAATCAATGGAGGCCAATCAATGGAGATTTAATTTTTTTCATCACTAATTCCTGTTGAAGAGGGACAGGCTGAGCCATTGATCAAGTGTCCCTGGGTGGTATCGGCACATTTGATATTATTAATTGAGGAGAAATGCTCAGCTGACTGACTGATAAATCAGCTGGTGTCATTAAATGTGAATAAATAACTACATTTACCTCATTTGCATACAGGCGCAGGTCAGGATTGTGTGGGGGTAGAGAATTAGAGATTATTGTTTTTGGTATGGAACAGAGGACTGGTTCACTATAACAACAATTCCTGCTTAACAAAACACTTACTTATAATGTACTCTTGATTGTTTTTGCTAGGTTAATTTGGGATGTTAGGGCATGGTTTAGTGGTTCCTAGGTGCTAGCTAGTCTATTGCTATGGTGTGCCAGGTGGCTGCCAAGGTGTTAGCTGGTATATTGCTGCTGTATGCCAGGTGGCGTCGAAGGCATTGCTGGTATATTTCTATCACAGTGGCATAAGAAGAGTGTCTGAAACCATTAGGCCATTTGAAGCGTGTATACTGACTTTGGTGTAGTAACCATTATATGTCTATGCTATACACTGTAATTCATACGGTTAAAAAAGCACAAGCAACCTATTTGGGTATGGGCTATATAATTCTCTAGTTGCAGTGGTGGACAGTAATGAGGTAAATCTAACTGGTAACTGTACTTAATATCTGTATATATATATATCTTGTTATCTTTTTACAATTAATGTTGTCTCAATGCAGCTTCACAGAAACGCAATTTACATAAAGCAAAAGAAAACACAGAGTCCATGTACAGACGTAAGAAAAGGAAATCCGGGTCCAAGGCCCCCCCGTGAGCAAGTCAGAGGCAACAGTGGCCAGGAAAAACTCCCTTAGATTAAGGGAAAAAAACTCAAGAGGAACCAGCCTCGAGAGAGGAAACAGCCTTGAGAGGGGAACCAGCCCCAAGAGAGGAACCAGCCTCGAGAGGGGAACCAGCCTCGAGAGGGGAACCCATCCTACTCAGGTTGATTTCAGATGAAGAGGGAAAGACATCTATTAGATACATTCGGATTAATCCAGGAGGTAGTAATTGCAAAGGTTGAGTTAACCCATAGGTTCTCTGTTTAAGTGAGAGATAGAGGTGATGATCAGAGCCAGATGCTGGCAGCTCTGTTGTGGTCATTGTAGTCGTTGTTGTCATGTCGGGTGACGAGCTGGAGAACCAGGACAGGAGACCCAGGGTGGAGATGATGCTCTGGTGACTCTAGCAGCTCAGGAGAAATGTCACTCCTCGGCTCAACAAAAAGCAAGAGAGAAAAGGAGAGAGACAGAGAGAGAGAGAGAGAGAGAGAGAGAGAGAGAGAGAGAGAGAGAGAGAGAGAGAGAGAGAGAGAGAGAGAGAGAGAGAGAGAGAGAGAGAGAGAGAGAGAGAGAGAGAGAGAGAGAGAGACTGATTAGGAGGACTGAGAGGAAAGCATTGCAAATATTTGTATGGTGTAGTGGTTGTTTGTTTGTTTTATAGGTAGGCCAGTGCAGTGTTAGGAGTATTGCCCAAGGACTCTTATTGGTGTAGCTCAGCATTTGCTACCTAGACTGGGATTCTAACCCCTGTCTCCCACATGGGGTGGTAGTGGTGTTAACCGCTGAGCCACACCAATCAAAAAACAGTTTGTATGTTTAGTCCATTTATAGAGAAATGTAAATTGTAGTGTAAACAGGTGGTATCAGCCAAATGCTTGTGCAAACAAGTAAGTAAGAGTCTAGTTTTAAATGTAGAGAGTGTGTCTAAGTCCCGAAAGGAGAAAGGGAGATAAGTCCACACTTTTGGATCTACAGAAGAAAAGGCTCGACCACCTGCTGTGGTTGTTCTAATTCTAGGAACTGTCAGCAGGCCGTTATTTTGTGAGTGGAGCATACGTGTGGCTTTGTATGCCTATAGTAATTCAACATACTGCGGGGCCAGGCCATGTAATGATTTATACGTTAAGAGTAGAATCTTGTACTCCACACGAAATTTAACAGGTAGCCAGTGTAATGAGGACAGTATTGGGGAAATATTATCAGAATTTTTTGTAGCCTGTAAGGACTCTGCATTCTGGACCAGCTAAAGCTTATGTAGAGCCTTATTGGTGCATCCTGCTAAAAGGGTGTTACAATAATCCAGCCTAGAGGTTATGAGAGCATGCATCTTTTAGCAATAAGATGTTGCATAGTTTTGCGATGTTACACAAATGGAAGAATGCTGTCTTAACTATGTAACAAACGTGCATCAAAAGAGAGGCTGGTATCAAAGTGTTGCCTCGATTTTTTAAAGTGGAACTTGGAGTAATAGTCTGGCTGTCTATAGTCAGGACAAATTAGGAGAGGTTTTGGGTCCGAGTAGTAGGACCTCAGTCTTGTTTGGATTAAGTTAAAGGAAGTTGTTAACCATCCAGTCTTTGATATTATTGATGCATTCTTCAAGTTTATTTAGGTTTAAAGCCTTATTTGGTTTAGCCGTTATATAGAGTTGCGTGTCATCTGTATAGCAGTGAAAGCTCATGTTGATACTGCGGATTATGTTACGTGCATGTAAAGGCAGAGTAAAGAAGCAGCCCGAGCACTGATCCTTGAGGGACACCGTATCTTACTAGTGTATGATTAGAATGTTTATTGTTGAAACTAATAAATGGATAGCAGTCAGTCAGATATGATCTAAACCAAGACAAAGCCTGTCAAAGGCAGCGCTGAGAAGAAATATATTCGAAGAACTAATATAGAGATATGACCACTAAAAGAGCAAAATATTTAGAAACTTTATTAGTGCTTAAAGACCACACCAAAGTCTAAAGTTTCTAAACTCCTGAGGAATGTTCAGTTTTCCATGATATAGGTCCTTTATTTAAAAAAAAAACTATTCCAAGGATCACCCTGTTTGTCCACAGTTAGAGCTCTGACCCTATGGGGACTGGTTTGAGAACTACAGCCCTAGAGAACCAAGAAACAACAACAAATATTAATTTTTTGTACCAGCTGCAACAGTTGCTCCTGAAACATTTCTGTTATGAGGAGTTCCTTTCATCTTGAGTCATGACTCTTTGAAATGAACTGAATTACTGTGCTAAACAACTTATAAGCATGTTCTAGGTGACCTTGTAGGAGCTGCGTGTATCTAAGCAGCATTAGAATCCCTCTGCTTCTACACTACTTGACATCCATCTGCATGGATTTACAACAAAGGCAAAATCATCCTCCAATGTCCTTTAGACTTACTGATGGCATCCACCTACTGTGTGTTTGTGTTTGGAGCCATGTTTATATAGCTTGTTTGTCACGGAGGAGGAAGTCTGAAGAGCACCTGATCGATGGGCAAGTCCACCTTAAGCTGGACATTTTCTGGAACCTCTGCGGTTCCTGCGGTCTCCTCCTTTGCGTTCCTTGGCTCTGAACACCCTGCCCTCTGAGGAGAGGCCATTAATCACCATTACTGCTGCTGCCTGCCACTCAGCGAGTGGGTCAGTCAGTGAGTGATCCTTTTACTGGGCTCTCCCCCATGGATTCCTCTACCTTTCTTCACCAATGAAGGGAATCAATGAGCCTGTCGCTCCAGCTTTGTGTCCACTCCCTATGACTGACTGACATCCTAGAGGGGTTTCACACCCAGTGGATGGACCTTTGCTAATGCTCACAATTCCCTGAAAAGCTGCTTTGTGCTTTTAAGAGTCGGACTGGGATTGTATTCCCAATATTTATGTAGATGTCTGTCAATGCCATGAGATAGATGTTTAAAAAATTAAGGCAACATGTACGTGGATTGGTAGACTGACCCACAGTCCACATTTTGTTTGATCCCACCTTCCTACACATTGCTTTAGAGTAAAAGTATCCTAAACATTCTGCTCTTCCAGAGTACAACACATCACCAAATTCCGGTTTGTAATATCAGGTAAGTCCAAACATGTGTTTACAGTTTAGCTTCAAACTTTAAGCTTGATGATGACTCGCTACTGATGAATGGACGGGACAGGAATGGACGAAGTACAGAAGCCATGTACTTGAGTTAAAGTCGAAATACCCAGGGTAAAACATTCTTCCAGGAAAAGTAAAAGTTCCTCACTTTAGACCTCCACATGAGTAAAAGTATTTGCTTTCTACTTAAGTGTGGAGAGTAACAGTAACATGGTTTATTATGTCTCTAATGTCCTATTAGCATTTCTGGAACAAGACTCTTAATCAGCTCATTTTTGGTGAAGTGACTTTAGTGTCACTCTCAGTCCAGCAATCTTTAATAGTCTGAACACCAATATCTATTCAAATGATCATTAGCACAACACTGAAGGCAAGTAGTTTCCATTATGCAGAGCCAGACTTTGTCCAACAGCTCCAAACAAGCTCAAATCAGTAGTGCATAGTGACCAAAGCAGCCTGTTTAATTCTGCTAGATAAAGAGAGGTAACCCTATAACAGGACCTCAAATCAAATCAGAGCATACTGACCCTGTAAAAACGTAGTGGTCATAGTATGGCTTAGTTCCCTTTTGGTATATGCACTTTTAAGAATAGAGCAGACAATTGGAATCTAGTAATAGCAGAGGGCTGAGAGGTGATACGAGCAAACAGTGAAAAGGTGAGCCATCTGCTCTCTATTCACTCCGGCTGCAGACCTTGTAAGTGGAACTGACAGTGATGCTGACTGGTGGCAGAATATGCGAATGGCCGAATAGATTTAATAGGAACCTCCAGACCAGCAACAGCAGTCCTGTCAGTCAGCAGCTGCCTGGGTTATATTTGAAGGAGTCGGTGCTTTCCTGTAGAGTCCTGTAGATAAACCAACATTCGCTACTGCAGATGAAGGCAACTGTTTTCCCTGAAAGATCAGCATTATGTTTGTTTTGAGGCCAGGCAAATGAAACTTTCAAAGTAAACATGAATTAACCTGCAGAGGCAGGTACACACACCTTTGGAGAACAAGTCAGGGGCTCACATAGAAATTGTCTAGTTAACATTCAAAGTAATGCATGTAAGGGTCGAACAACCATCAGCAGAATCTCTTATTTTGCATCTTCTTCATGTGTACTAGGAAGGCATAAGGAGGTTTTTATATATATACTGTATATATATATATATATATATATATATATATATATATGGAAACCTCCTTATGCCTTCCTAGTACACATGAAGATGCAAAATCAGATGCAAGTACACATGAAGATATCTATCTATCTATCTATCTATCTATCTATCTATCTATCTATCTATATATATATATATATATATATATATAGATATATAGATAAATAAACCTTACCTGATCTCCAGTCTAATCTGGTTATGATGAGCTGAATGATTGATGACTGTCCCGCAACCATCACAAAGGAGGGAGAGCAAAGAGAGAGAGAGAGAGAGAGAGACTTCCTGGGACAAGGTTGAAACCACTCCCGGCAAGTGCTGAATTAATTTATGATCCTATTTGAGGCTGAGCGGCACACAAATATTCACCTCACTCCATAGCTCCTGCTGCCTGCTATCTGAGGCAGAGGCTGCTGGCCCATGATTTGACTTTTCATTGTACACACACACATACATACACACTCTCATGCCCCCTGATGAGATGAGATGGGGAGCTGTGGAGATGCTTCTCTGCTGCTTGGCTGCTTTCCTCTCCCGCTTGGCATAGAACACAGAATCAGCATGGAGTCTGGGGTCTGCAAAGTACATCAAACACGTCAGACTGCAAGGACAGACAAGCACACGTTCATACGAACCAACTCCACCTTAAATGTATAGAAGTAGCACTGACGTTTTGCTATGCATTAAATGAGCACAGCGTAATTATTTCAGTGAACTGACGTAATTACGTTATTACCTGCAGAGCTGGTGAACGAATTGCGTTTACATTCGATTTGCATTCTGTATCAACAGGTCTGAGTCAGCACTTCTGACTCTCTTTCCTGTTTGTTTCAAAGTCAAACAATGACGACAACACAGCAAAAATAGTTTGGGGGCCCCGATCAAATTTTCACTTACAAAGTCAACAAAAGGAGTAATACGAGCGGTGTGTTTAAACCTTTGCAAACAACTGTAAGAAGGATGAGTTATTTTCCACAAAACAAGACTGCAAGCATGTCAATAACTTCAAAACATAATAAAATATCATATATTTTCTCTGCTTGCTTCAGTGAAACGTAAAAACTATCCACCGCCACCGATGATAACCCGAGCCTCGCAATACATTAGTTACCTTACTCGAGGTAAACCACAAGGACGTGCACTAAAGCTGCCTGTCGTTTGTCCCTCTTTGTCTTCTTTGCCCTCTTCTCCTGAGCTGCCCTGTTGGAGGTACAGATAATAGCAATAACTGTTTAAACAGCTTTTAAGATTTTATCCTTGCATTCCCACTTAATCCCCCTATTAACATCAAACTGGGACTGTGGACTGGTCTGCACTCATCACTTTAAACAGCCTTAATGTTATTCAACCTGCACTACTGTTTATACTGGCACTGTCATACCACTTTAATCCTACATATTAATTCTGCTAGTGCACGTCTCTTTATTGTCCTTATTGTCCTCAGTGTCTTATTGTGTCATTTATGTCTATCTCAGGGCCCTTATTTTATAACTTAACATATTTGCATCAAATCACACTATATTGCCTTATATGATGTCAAATAAACCTTAGTCTTAATATCTATATGAAGGAAGCTATCAAAGCTTAGCCTCGAAGAAGGTAACGTCTATATCAGCTTGTGTTATGGAATAAGTGGGTGTTAGATAATGTTTGAAAGCTTTGCATGTCTTCTGCTGTCTATAAAAATTAATTCAGTGAAGGATGGACCACTGTGCCATGTTGGAATGGGGTAATTATGCCCTTTTTACAGGTTAAAGCATCAAAGCATCAGCCCTTCAAAATGTTTATGCATTAAAACACAGTATGTAAAAGATAGCATGTCAGTCTATCAGTCTACATACAGAGTCATTCCACAATACTCTGTACTACTCTACCAAAAGTAGTGATGATTAAATACTAAATATACTGTGACGGCAAATGTATCCTGTAACTGTATCATTACAATACGTAAGTAAAAGCCCCCCACGAAAAACAAATATTTCCAAAATGGAAACCCAACAGGAGAGGGCAAAAACCTAATTTCACTTTAATGTAAAGGAATTCAAAGGAACCAGAGTTTTTTCCAAGAGATTTTAAGCCATTTTTGTTGGTCCATTCATCATAAAATTTGTCCACAGTGTAAAACAGCAGCTGCTGTTCCATGACCTAATCCAACAGTTCACCATGTCCCATTAACAAAATCTTCCAGATTTGACTGAGATGCTGAGTGACTTTCTGTGAATGAGGAGAAGGTAACTTGACATGGAACACATGAACGTAAATCCTGTACAATGACAAAACTGAACGTATCACACGTGAATCTCTCCAGACTATTTCCTATTTGGTTTAGTCCTCAAAGAGTTATGCTCAGATTAACACCCAACTCGATAGAGTGATGAATCAGTGTATTCAGGTTTCAGGAGTGCTTGTAAAGAAGCTGCTTACTGAGTTCTTTAGAGTCTTTACATACTGTGTGTGCTGATTTTAAAATAGTTACTTATTAAGCAGTGAGTGTTTCTTTGAAAGATTTGGTGAGTACATATTCTAAAAAAATAACATATTTAATAAATATTATATATATTCTATATCTTTATATATATCTTTTTTTGTACTTTGAATTCCCATTACTCGTATTCTGTTACATCCTAAACCTTTGTATATATGTGTTTCATGACTTAGACAGTCCCAAAAGATTTGGAGCTTAAGTTAAGTGGCCTTCCAATGTACTCAACATTTTTTAGCTAATTCAAATGTCAATAAAGCTTCAGCTCTCAGGTCGTGATCCCCCACTGCCATATCCAATCTATACAAAGTGACAAACTGGCTCTCCATAATCATCTAGCACTGACACATCTCTGCAGAAAACTCCTGCTCTACAAGAGATCCATCGACACGGTGCTCACAGTTTCCCCAGCCAAGCCTTGCAGCAGTTGGCTGCATGTAAGGCTGATTTTGGATGTTATTTTCATATCTGCCATGTACAGATTGCACAAAAGCAATTGTTTCATGCAGAGCTTCCTTTATTTTCAGGAATGCAGGTTTAATATGCACTGTGATCTAAATGTAGTGTGTTGTTGCTGTAGTTCCAAGTAATTCTGGACCATTTTCGGACCATTTCTATTGGTTCTATTGGTTTCTGCTCACACCTTACAAAAGTGCAGTTAAAAAAAATTTGTGTCTAATTGACTTTTACTACATTAAGTGAAGTAGTAAAAATTAGACTTACACATTAAATATTATATATATTTGGCCGAAATAAGCAATCAGCCAATTTATTGTGTGTCTATTAGGTGATCTATACACACATAATGGTGTAAACATGAGGCAGGAAAGTGCAGTAGAGCTTTATTGGAATACTTCTGTTGCTGTGAGCCTTTAAGCTGTGAGCCTTTCACTAATACAATGGCACTGTGGTGCTTTGTTATTATTAATATATCCTATCAGTTCTATGGGCAATATCACTGAGTTGCTTTAACAGCACATACATATACATATTTCCTCTCTATCTCTCAGATTCTCCTTGTCTAATATATTGTACATATCAGAGAATTCTATATAGGATCCTCCTGTCTCTGTGCATTCTGCATTTTGCATGTATTGTGTATATTTAATATGCCTCTTTATGTAATATGTTTGGTTAGTATATTAATGCTACCATGATATGGAGTAATAACATCACAAGCATTCAAAGCATACTTTTCCAGACATGTTGTGCAAATGACAAATAAACCTGAAACTTAATCCTGACACCAAAATGCCATAGCGCAGTCATTTACACTTGATCTGATTGAATGTTATTTTAAGCTAGCTACTATTTTTACCTTTTAACAATTAGAAAAAGCCATGTCAACCTTTGAATGAGCCAAGAATCTTATTTTAAAAAAATACAAATAAATAAATTAAGGTTAATTTAAAATCCATAACATCCACCCCCACCCCAACCTGAAAGTTTGACTGTAAAGAAACAACGATCAGCCATAAAATATTCACCATTGGTGGACCTTTAGCTAAAACACTAGAAGAGAAAAGCAGCGACATGTCGCAGTAAATAAACAGCATTCGCTGTCAGCCCGTTTTTTCTCCTGCTCCACACTGCTGATGTTGGTCAGGCACTGATAAGCTTAGATATTCCCTAGTGAGTTAGCCTGGCACTGACTGAGTCCAGTTCCAATACGTCTCATGTGCAGCCAATCAATCACTGGCGAGCGCCGCAAACTAATCATTTATTGATGGCACGGAGCAGCCATGAATTTCTAATGGCATTCGTCTTATTTAACAGTGCAGATCAAACAGAGAAAATCCAAACATGCTGGAAGGAACGGAGAAAAAAAAAACAAAAGAGTTCCTGGGAATATCGTTCTTTCTGACAGCCGGTCGACAGGTATTGATGGCAGGACTGCAAAGTGAAAGGCAAGGGCAAGGTGGGGACTGGGGAGTGTGTGAGTGTGTTGTAGAGGTTGTGGAGAGCTGGTAAGAAAAAGTTACATATCTAAATTGCATGGCTTACATATGAAATCTGTGTATCCAGGGGGAAGTTGTTCTCCTCCACTGGCTGATTTTTTTTTACTCCATCATCATGTACAGTGTCGCTCTGTGGGTATTAGAGCTTAGTACACTCACAGTGCTGAGTTGTTAGCAGCTAAGTCGGTGCCTGGGGAACAGCTGAGTAAGTGAAAGTCAGGGTGAGGTAACCATGGAGGTATGTAGGACCTGGAGAGTTAGCACTAAGGTCTATTTTAAAGCTGCACTAAGATGTAGTTGGAAGTTGGACGAAGTAGCATTGCTGAGTCAGGGGGGAAAGAAATACTGTCTTCTGTGTGGCTGCGGAGAGTCGCTCTGTAAAGCCTGAAATACTCATTTAAAAACTAGAGGCCTCAGGTCTGATTGCGCGGGAGTTTTATGGAAGACGCCACAAGCTTAAAGTCCTGACTTGATGTCTCAAAGTCTCAAATGCAAAATCAATGTCAAAATGATGAAGATATTATGACAATAGTGGATCATTCACTTACATTCACCAAGTTCTCTTTAAAGACCATCAACAAGATCATCACGGTCATCGTATTTATCTGCTCGAGGATTGCGTACGAAGCACACCTGGTGTTACTTCTGCGTTGTAATGGGATTTACTCCATGCTGCATGTATGCATCCCACAATCTTTGTTTATAGGACCACTAGAGCTGGTGCTACTCGGTTCACCCTATCATTGAGTGACTGTGAGTTTGATCACAACTGCACAATTGACCTCTGCTTTCTCTGGGTGGGAAAGCATGGCCTCTCCCCCTGCATTATTCAATGTTATGATAGCTGCACTTGGGCATGAGCAATGGGCTATAAGCTAAGAGATAAATACCCAGATTTTAATGCTATAAATGTCCCTGAAAACAGATCAAGACTGGAAATAGTTTACATTTGCATTATCAAACAAAGAACCAGTCAAACCCTGCTCCTTTGCCCCACACTCAGAGCAGTGAGCTTACATGACCCTGTCATTAGACATAGTTACACAGTGTGTGATATGTACCTGAAAGACATCTTTACGTAGTGTCTCTCAGTACGGTGTCGGGCTGCCTTGTTTGTTAACACATCGTGCCAGATATCTTGGCATGGAGCTATAGAGGTTCCTAATGGTGTCCTGCGATAATCCATCCCATGCAGCTTAAATACTCTACCCCAAGCAGATTTTGTGGTGGGGTGGAGTTGGAATGACACCAGGCCTTTTGGATGTGTGATAAATGACATCAAACTGGTGCTGAACACAGGGCCTCCACGCAAGGATTTGTTGGTTGTCTCCCAACTGTCTCACTAAAGGTGACCCACTGCCATTCTGAGTCACTCCATTACAGTCTGACGTGACACCAGTGCAGTCTTACGTTCACGTGGTGTTAAGGGCAGTCGGTCATCTGCATGCATGTAGTCCTGCATCAGGCAGGCGTCTGCCAATGGTGCTGGCACTATCAGGATGATTCATGGAGGGCTTCACTGCTCGCTGAATGTCTGCAGTCATGGCTATAGGGTCATCCAAATGCAGTGATAAGGCCCATCCCTGTTTATGTCACATGTGCCGCCATTCGCATGTCTCACAATGTCAAACCTACCCACGTTTCATTCCTGTCATGTGATTTGTGCAACTATTCTTTTGATGACTCTGTGAATTTAGTTTGGGTCATGAACTACATTTTTAAACAAGACAACACCAATGTACACATATGTCCAGGGGCGTAGCAGCAAATTCTGGGCCCTGTACACCCTACTCGGGCCCTGGGTAGTCAGGTCCACTTTTCCCCCCACTACCACGCCCATGCATACGTCACATATCAGTTGTGCCATATTATTACTCTGATTAAAAAATCACTATGGACTTATTGAACTGCTTTCTGAATGAGCTTGCATGTTCAGCTGGAAAGAAATCACAATGCATCCATCACTAAAGGAAGCCTCATGCATCTTTAAAACCGTGATAGAAAACACAGCAGCACGCAGAAAGCTCTGATACATTGCACTCCGGTGACGCAGATGCGCATGTGCTGTCACTCCTCTGTTGCCACATTTAAACAAGTTGAAGGGGCCTTCGCCAATATGATTAATGTTGAGTGACATCCGAATGGTCTAGTCCAGGGAAAGCCACAGCTGTATACAGTTTAAACTGTTGATCATCAGCCCCGTCATGGGTTAAATCAAGCAACCAGACCGGTGTGTATAAATGAAGTGGAGCAATGCACTCATTTACATCTACAAACTACATTTTTCCACACACTTGCCCCCACAGCATGTGCACGTCCTCACCAGAGCGGCAGGGGAGCAGGCTGATGCCCCTTAGGGACCCTAGTCCCGTAACAGCAGAGAGAGGAAATGGCCAGAAAACACAAGGCCAGCGTGACTCAGACTGTACCTCAAAAACAGCCTGCCAAGACCACAGGCTGACAAGCCTAGCCACAGACAGAGAGACAAGCAGCTGCAGAGCAAGAGAGAGGGAGAGAGAAATCGGAGGTCATGCAGAGGGGCCACTCTCATACAGCAATCTCAGATTACCTGAGGGCATGAAGCAGAGTTTGCTGTGCCTCTGTTGCCCCCCGCTGGTAAACACTGAAACTTACACCCTTGTTTCACTCTTACTGGCTGCATTCAGAAACATCTACCTTAGTGGTACACCTGGTAATGTTCTTTTTTTTTTTTCATGAACTATTTACGATTGTCATTCTGTACCCATCAGTGCTTATTTTCTGGATGCTGAACTATTCAGTTCAGTGTATCAAGGTCCAAAGGTTTAAAAGCTCCTGTACACTATACCAGTGCAGCACACTAACATAAATTTTCCATTCTGCCATTGCTGCTGTGCTCATAGTTGTTCAGCATCCAGATATCCGGTCTGTGGTGATTTTATGCCGGTCTTTGTGTGGGTTGATGGGTTGCAGTCATTTATCATGAACCTGCAAAGTGCATATACAGGATAGGGGGTACCTGACACTGACCTGCCAGCCTGTACGCATTTTGCAGAGCAAATACACATTCAAAGCATGCTGCTCTATTGAGTCAAAAGTTAAGTTATCACTGTAAATATAATTGTGCACATGCAATACTCAAGTCTAACAGCAAGAGGCAGCGGCATCCAGGCTTCTGAAAAAAAAAAAACAGCACTGGGTTCATTTCCCAAATATCAAGCAGGGATGACAAATCTGTAACATCAGTCATTCCAAAAGACTGCAAATCAACAGCAACATAAAATGAGATCTATCCCTCTGGTTCCCTCATCATGCCATCTGAGATTACGGTTCTTTAAACTCCTGGCTGGTGTGGATGTGGAAATTGTGTAATGAGTTAATTTAATGCATAGCTGCTAAGCTGAGGAATATATTTCTATAAATAATATTAGCCTAATGCTACATAGTTTGCAAGCGGACTTGTGAAAGCATGTGAAATGATGCTGCATTAGGACTGATACGGTAGGTGGATGAGAGCAAACTGGATATTCCATTATTTTCAGTGGAGATGTGACAATTCCAACACGGCAACCAATGCCATTCTGCAGAACATTCAGTTTTCCCTGCTTTTGCCATGGGCTGTCTCATTATTAAATTCCATGGTGGTCATAATGGTCATATGAAAGTATGGCAACAGTGCAGTTGGAGTAAAGGTTGTGCCTTACCTTTAGCACCATCACATATGTAATGTCATGTATGTTGAAAGCATCAGGAACTATTCAGTTCCAGCAGAGTAGACCAAATAATACTTTAGGGTAGCTTTAAGGTAACGGATAAATAACAGGCAGTAAATACCCATCAGTACAGGCAGAGATGCAGCCCTGCGTGATCTTGGAGCTAATAACCTGCTCATTTATGATGAGGCCAACAGACACTCCCCATAGGTAGTTGCATTTCCAATAACTCCCTATTTTAAACAAGTTAACGAAGCACAATGGACTCATTTGGATGGGGAAAAAAGAGCATCTCATAAGGTCTGCTTCGAGCCTCGTTGTTGTTGGTATAATATCTACGCCATCATTTTTCATGCTAATAAAGACACATCAGATATTTTACATTGACCTTTTCTCGGACCAAAGAAGCTGAGTCGGTGATTCACTCCCCCTCACTCATTTCAGCTCAGCACAAGACACACTTATCTTCATCTCCACTGCATGGAGATTTGGACTAGTGACAACACTGCGTGTGTGTATATGTGTGTGTGCGTGGTGCATGAGTGAACATCATGCACTGTAATTAATCACAATACAGCTTGTTTCACTCCAGAGAAATGAGGGATGTCTGCTGCTGTCTCAGTCTCCACATGATCAATCTGTTCAAGGACATCTGAAACTGTGCATGTTCAAAGCAGCATAAATCTGCTGCAGTGGTATAGTCTGTTAATGTCGTGGGGATTTTAAGCAACAGCTCATAACACTATGACTGTGGTGAACATGCAGCACAGTTTGAGGGATACTCATTCAAATGAACCTGAATGAAGTGCTGTCCATGATGACTGTATAGACAAAAGACGACCTTTACAGAAAAGACAGAATAGTTCAACTTCCTCATACATGCCTACCTCCACTGGACTATCAAGTGTGACAGTCTCTTATGATATAATACCATATGGGGGACAAAATTAATGGTAATATCATTTACCCTAGGCTGATGGAAAGAAATTTCTCCACCCCGTACGGCATGTAATAATGGTTGTTGTCCAGAACCACCAAAATAAAATAACTCCAAATAAAACATTATAAAATACAAAACATATAGAACATTTCAGCATTCAGAACACAAACAAAGCCTTGAGGTCCCTTAAAGACTGTGTTATGTCATGTATTTACTGTGACACGGGTATTTCTTTACCTGTGCGCAGTCCCTGTACAAAAGTACACTTAGCTGAAGGCACCAGGACATCTCCCTTGGTAAAACACCATCATGTGCTCCACCATGACCACATATACAGTAGTCATTTATTATGTGTACATGTCAAAAAGTCTTCGAATGCTTAAACAGCTACACATTATTTGAAGGTTCTATAGGCTTTTAAAGAGGTTCTGCACACTTACACATCTCACTGTAAGCTCATATGAAAGGTTGTGTAGGAATCCCAGACGTGGCTCTAAGGAAGACTTTTGCCTTGCAAAAAACATATATTGGCAACTACAATGATCTTATATCTAGTTGATATATCCTAAAATTATCTTTTTGAGATTGTTGTAAGTAAAATAATCTTTAAATTATTTGCTTACAACAATCTCATGTCCTGTCTAATCAACTCGACACATGCCACTTGGGGTTTCTATATATTCTCAGCATATAAAAATATAAGGAGATAACAGCATTTTACTTAGATGTATTATTTAAGTGTTGGCACTTTCATTTTTTATGAGCACAGTAAAAATCCAACATGTTCTGGGATATATGATATTACCTATAATTATATTATACATACAGCAAGAAGTTTGGTGAAATTGTATCTTACATTTTTTGCACCTTGGAGCCCAATGTTGGTATATGGAAAACGCTCTTCAGCTATTTTGAATCAGCTACTGTAAGCTCTGCTAATACACTCTCAAATCAGATGAGGAAACAAAACCTGAAAACGACCTTCTAATCTGAGTAACAGTTTACATTTCTTTGAACTTTGGGAATAGTTCATGACCCCAACTTGCTCAAACTTCTCTGTACATTCCTCAGAGTCAAATAAGACAATTGTTTCTTTTCCCAGGCTTAAGCACCCAATCTAGCATCCACGATTATGTATCTGCCAGTGTGTCCTAACTGTAGCTAAACCAGGAGATCTGTACCGACTTGATAGTGCGTGACTCTGGTAAAGCCCTTCTACACTGTGCTGGCACTATTATCCTGCTGTGGATCACTGGCTTAATCTGGAGAAAGACATGAAAAATATGATAATAAGAAAGCCTAGGAAAAACTCTGTACTTCTTTAGAAACCGCCAGTGGATCAGGGCTACGACTGTATAACACAGTGGGCCATTCAAATTCCAGTCACATTTCCACTGAGTTCCAAAGGAAAACAGGATGAACATGATGGAACAGAACAGATAGAGCACATGATAGGAACCAGGTGTCACAATGTCCACAAGGAAAACAATTAGTGAACATGCACATCTTCAGATTTCATATAGGTACAAAACTACAAAATATATATACAAAACTTTGTAGCTTCACAACATCACGCATGTATCTTTCCACCATGAATGGAAACTCATCTAACTATGATGAATCAGTATCCCAGAAATCAGGTAAGGCAAGCATGACCATTTTGTATATCACTTTCGGGAAAGCAGCCTAGACATTCAAGTCTTTAGACATCTGGTTCCTATCCTGGGAACAATTCTGACTCGGTTTGTCTAGAATGTTGGATTTCACACTAAAGCACTCGGAGCAGCTTTGTTTACATCTAAACTTTTTAATTGTGTGGAAACTTTAAAAAAGTGCAGATTTGCCATTTAAGAGCTAACACACAGCACTACATTAGCCACACTTGTTTTTGTATTTTTTCATGAAGAATGAGGAATTTAAATCTCTTGACATATATGAATTCAGAACTTGAAACATGAAACAGAAAGAGTTCTACTAAGTTAGCCTGTAGTCGTTATTCTATACCACAACATGTAGGCGAGCTTTTCTGTGCACACATGCTAAGATCACAGTTTTGAGGCTTGACCAAGATTAGCAGACTTTTTGGAAACTGGATTACCCCACAGCCTCACTCTACTGATTCCTCCATCAGGGGCTATGAGCAACCGCACATGTGTTACAGGCCCACACTGCAGTACAGATTCTCTGGAATAGAAGTGCCGGTAGTGAGGCTTCAGCTGGAGAAGAGAAAACAGATACAAGTTGAGCCTACTGGCATGAATAGCTAAATGTGTGATGTTAGCCAATGCTATGTAAAAGGTATGCAATTGCAAATTGATTAAATCTGTAAAAAAAAAAAAAAATTTGGAATACACAATAGGAATGAAGGCTTAAACTTGCTATCAGTATAGACAGACATACTTTCTGAGGAGGAAGAAGATTTATCCATCTGGGGCTTTTGCCATTGATCCACTTGCAGCTTATGAATGTCTTTTCCTCCTCTGGGGTTAATTGACATGCCTCAATTTTACACGAGTCAGGGAAATTACCTTGAGGAATTAATGAAAATGGACACAATGAGATGTTACAATATTATGTTATTGCATATCCTTCACTGTGGTAATGTTACAGCAAAAGTCATGTCTTTGTATTTCGAGAATTTCATTTATATGCTACATAGCTTTGTTTTTGTTAGTGTACCTTTAAAATGGTTGGTGTCTATCTCAATATTTTTGATTACACCTAGATGCCCAAGTCTGAAGATGGCCCACTCAAAGCCAGGAACCTGCAAGATTCCCTTTTCATCCGCCTGAGAATCAAACCATGTGGTTAATATCATCAAATCTCCTGTAACGAAGCCTCCACAGAGTAAAACAGTGTACCTGTAACACTCTGGGACGATCCAAGCGTCGAGCTGTCTCCCACCCATCGGCCATGTTGTCAGCCCTCCCCAAACCTGATAACGTGTAAACATACAAGTGTAGACAGTTGTTGTATATTTTGTATCTTGCCAGACAATATCATTCAAAGCTTTATTAAGCAACAGCTCCTATAGGGAACCCTGGCTGTTAACACATATAGGCCCCAGTATGGTGTTTATGTCAAACACACATTTTACAGTACATAAACCATATAAGATACTTTATATCTTATTAAAAATTGACAAAATGTTTTTTGCTAATAGGACACTATTTTTGTTACCACATCAATTGGTTGCTAAATCACTTACTGTTGAGTAAGGAACTAAATATTTTGGTTAAGTCTAAAATATTATTCAGCCTTTACAGATTGGGCAAGAATATAACATCTCTCAAGAGAACAACTTTACAGATTGCCATATTTTCCGCAGGACTGGCTAGTTGGTCTATATATAGATTAATTTGGCCTATTTATCATGTTATATAACAAATAAAGCATTAATAAAGCAGCTGGGCTCTCTGTGAAGTGGCAGGTAGGTGAATCCAGTACCTATCATGTTGCGTGGATGCCCAAAATGTGCATCACTATAGCCCACACACACGCCGCCATTGACCAGAGCCACAAGATCCATCTCCTCCTGACTGGATACTGTGGACCAGTCTCTCTGGCCAATCCCATACACTCGCAGTCTCGCAATGCCTCCATCTGTTAACAGTCCATAAAAGAACTGCTTTAAAGTTGCACCATGTCAGTTCTCGTTAAACAGGGGAAAAGTATTGTCAATGAACAAGTAGAAAGGGTTATGTTAAATCAAGCATCCTAATGCTGCTGCAAGCCGGCATTTAGATATCAGAGCTGTCTGACCGTTTAGATAAACAAACATCACATATAAAGATATTATATATCGATATGTAAAGAGATACGCTACTAACACGTGCATGGATAAACCTTTGTTAGCCTCTGTTTGGCTGTTGTTGTTTACTCCTGCTAAGACTACTGCTGCGATTAGATATAGTGTAGTAGGTAATATAGACATCTCACCAGTCGGAACTGTGAAGTGTATGCCTTAAGATAACTAAAAACATCCATTTAGTTGGGTGTGTCAACATGTTTGACTGGTGCTATATATCCAACCCCCAAATGTGTAGAGAAGAGTTTGTGCTGTTAGCATGACTGTTTGCTATCCACTTTCACCTAGGGTTGAGTATATTGACCAATCAGAGGCTGTGTTCCCTGCTTGATGACTAATCAGAGGCTCACTTCCTCCAACAGCTATTGCTCCTTTGACTCAAGCATGTGACCAGTAATGTAGTTCATGCTTTGTCCCCTCTGCTACTAGGTGACCACCAGGACATTACAGACTGCTTAACTGCCCAGACTGACCACCAGGACATTACAGACTGCTTAACTGCCCAGACTGACCACCAGGACCTACAGACTGCTTAACTTCCCAGACTGACCACCAGGACATTACAGACTGCTTAACTGCCCAGACTGACCACCAGGACATTACAGACTGCTTAACTTCCCAGACTGACCACCAGGACATTACAGACTGCTTAACTGCCCAAGCTGACCACCAGGACATACAGACTGCTTAACTGCCCAGACTGACCACCAGGACATTACAGACTGCTTAACTGCCCAGACTGACCACCAGGACCTACAGACTGCCTAACTTCCCAGACTGACCACCAGGACATTACAGACTGCTTAACTGCCCAGACTGACCACCAGGACATACAGACTGCTTAACTGCCCAGACTGACCACCAGGACATTACAGACTGCTTAACTGCCCAGACTGACCACCAGGACATTACAGACTGCTTAACTGCCCAGACCGACCACCAGGACATACAGACTGCTTAACTTCCCAGACTGACCACCAGGACATTATAGACTGCTTAACTGCCCAGACCGACCACCAGGACATTACCGACTGCTTAACTGCCCAGACTGACCACCAGGACATTACAGACTGCTTAACTGCCCAGACTGACCACCAGGACATTACTGAAGGCTTAACTGCCCAGACTGACCACCAGGACATTACCGACTGCTTAACTGCCCAGACTGACCACCAGGACATTACTGAAGGCTTAACTGCCACTGTCAAACTGGGAAGTTTAAATTTACAGTAACAGAATGATAATTATTAAACTGGATGTAAAAGGTATACTAACCCAGTCTTTCGGGTAGACGGCTTATTTCACAATCACCTACCATTGTAAGTCATTTGTTGATAATGGAGGTTTCTTTAAAATGGCAACCCGTATGTGTTATTTAGTCAACATTTAAAAAATAATGAGTAATGAGTAAGTCTTTATCCTTCCATATTGGGTCCATCATAATAAAAATGTGTTACCAGGATACATGTTCAGGCGAATGTGGGTGACTCTGTGAGGGAAGGTCACACTGAAATAGTTGTGGCATGAATCAGCGTACCCCGGCCTCAGTTCTGTCACTGATACAAGCTCCTCCCAATTCTCTGAGTGGAGCTGGCAATCAGAAACACACATCCATTCATTTACTAACATTCCACACTGTAAAAGAGTTCAGCCTGTGTGGAGACATACCACATGGAATTACCTGTGATACAGCATCAAACTGGCTCTTGGAAGCAGCCATTCCCGTACGGTCTCCCTCAAGGGATAAAGACGGCAAGGACAGCTCATCTGAAACACACATATAAGGCATATACGAGTTTGTTAATATGTGTCTCTTATAAAAACTGAGATTTTCTTTAAAGGGTTCTTAGTAAAGGCTGAAATAATGAAATGCATATACTAAACATACATTGATGCCATCAGTATGTATATAACATGTATATCTATAATTACTATATTAAACCATGATCCAAGTCATTTCTTGTTTTCTGTAAATTTCTATTTGTACACTGTTAGACAATATGGGCCCCAAAGAAACCAATTTTTTACCATTATTTCACAATAGTTCAACACCGCCACCCAGCTGTTGTGCTAAACCATACGTACCAAGGCAAGCTGCCTGAATAGAAACTGAAGGTGTGTAGTTTCCTGTGAAGTATGACGTGTCCACATCAAATCCATGAATGACACCAGGAACTCCCAACTGCACAATGCACCAGTCATGACCTTTTCACACACAGGACAAGAGAAACTGCTATATGCATCTTTTATAAGATCACTACATACATCACTGGCAATGCTACACTGCTGAAAGGAATGAACTGCATTCAGCCATTCACACAAGCATGTGAAGGGTAACCTGCACCTACCAGGTTATGAATAAGTGTGAAAAAAACTGGGCAGTCAAACAAACTGCATGAATAAAGAATTCAACAGCAAACAAAAACATCGCAGCGCAACTCTTAGCAATCATAGGTGGTCTGGAGAAGACTAATCCAACAGATGGTGAGCAGTTGTCCAGATGGTTCTGTGAGAAGTTCTGAGTTGAAAGTCTGGTGGAGTAAATTAATGTGTAATCCTTACACCAACAACAAAATCATGGGTGGTAGAGGGTCTTCTCACCAGAATAACAAACATGGATTTTCTGGTACAGGAGACAGGAAATCCCTCTATGCTGCCAGTGTATGCGTTCATTCCAAACGTATAAAATGGGCCAACATCACTCTATCATGCAGTTCCACTGATCCACAGCCAAATGCTGGGGGCTTTGTACCCCTCTAGCTGACACTAGGCACTTTAGATTTCATTTCTCATTCAACTGGCAATGATTTCCTTCAGAGATTCTGCTAACAGTATGGGCATAGTTGGGGGACTTAACACCCCAAAACATTAAATCCTTTGCTTGCATTTCCTGAAGTGGTTACTGGTGAATTTTGAGAAGGTACACTTGGGATCATGGTTTATTTCTGTCTCTCTGTCTCTGTCTTACACTCTGTCTGTCTGTCTGTCTGTCTTTCTCTCTGGCTCTTTCTCTCTCTGTCTCACACTGTGTCTGTCTTACTCTCTGTCTGTCTGTCTGTCTTTCTCTCTGGCTCTTTCTCTCTCTGTCTCACACTGTGTTTGTCTTACTCTCTGCCTGTTTCTCTTTCTGTCTGTCTCTCTCTGTCTCACACTCTGTCTGTCTATTAGGAAAACCAGGCTCTTGTTTAGCTACAGTATTGTGATTGACCGTGTCACATTTAGAATTTGCTGATGTTTAATGTATCCCATGCCACATATCTGGCCAAAGAAGTCCATTTTACTTTATCAGCCCACAGTACGTATGTCCAAACGCCTCTGGCTTACCAAGATGTTGTTTGCTTGTTTCAGAGACATTGTGATGATGTCACAGGTATGGTTTCAGTTTAGCAGATTAATTGAATTTCAACCTAATTGGTCATGTAACTGAATTCTTAGACTGTGTTCAGACCGCAGGCAAATCAGATTTGTTTCTCAAACCAGATCTTCTGGTCGACAGTCCACCCTGTTATTTGCAAGTGATCAGATTGGATATGTGGCCAGACATCACCACTATGATGTAGTTGTCAGTAACTACCTAGCCAGGTTGATGACATTGCCTTCACATGCAGTAGCAGGAAAGACAGAGGTGCATCATTTAACACCCCAAACTCGTTGCCTTTTTGAATCCCAGCACTTTCATCACTCTGCATTTGGCATTGTTGTCGTTGTTTGGTGTGTTGTGACGCAAGACACTTTAAAATCCAATTTAAGTGGCAAGAGTGTCCAGACTGAGATGTAGACGTAAAAATCCAACTGGAGTCACATTTCAAACCAACTTCACTATGGTTCATTCAGTTTTTCGCTGTCCAGACCACCAAATATCAATTTAAACATCTGATTGTGTCTGAACATAGCCTTCGATCCTTAGATCCATGTTTCTCGACCCTGGTCCTGTCCTGCACAATTAAGTGCACAGTATTACAGCTAGGGGGCATTGCTGTGTTAGCTTTAGTTATACCTTCAAGTAGTGGAAGTCACTAGTTAGTGACTGGATACTTTCAGACACAATATGTACTGCCAGCTGCAGTGCTTTGTAAATGTGTTCCCCTCATTATAATCACACTGCAGTAGGAATAGATAAGTAAAGGTTTAACTGAAATTAGTCCACATTATTTGGCTAACTGGATAAACAGAAGAATACCTGGAATTCTCTTCCTCCTGGTTTCCCAACCATCCATCCATTTGCCAAACTCGGTGAAAGCTGAAGGTAGGAACTCTGGAGGCCCTCTCTTCAAAACACAGTGAGTTAAGACTGGCTTAACAGGAGCAATGACGAGCTATAGAATATCTGATCTACTCTGTGTATGAACATTCACTGTTAACACTGTTTAATGTTATACCTTTAGGAGATTTTCAGCAGGGGCAAACCACTCGTCAGTCGCAAAGATAACCTAGCACAATGGACACAATACAAATCACAGGCAAGGTCACATGATTAATGGAACTAGTCTGATTATTTAGAGCAACAGTGACTTAGTGGTGTTGAATGAATTGTCTTTATGATCGTCAGTCTTTACCTTTCCTCCAACAGTCTCACAGGCCAGATCGTTGAACTGCAGAAAATGTGGTTGGCTGGAGTTCAGTTTCACAGCTGATCGGTTGGCCATCCTCTGAGTGTAATGCTTTTAAAATATAACAAGACTTCAAGGATTTATAAGAGAAAAGCTTCGGAAAAATGCTACCTGCTCTCGTCGAGTTGGTCAGGTGGGTAAACTCTGTTTACTAAAAGGTCGAACAGAGCAAAGTACACAGGATCACAGCAGGCGGCCGGTGCATGCACAGCTGGTTTACCAGTGATTAAATATGCAATTAAAAGTCTTTTATTAACATAATTTATTCCATTTTTTGTTCACACTTCCTTTTTTGTTGTTGCTATTTTTGAAGGGGCTGATGGGTCTAGGGTGAGCTACTTGACTTAGTTAATGTGTTAGGACCCTGCAAACATGTTTACATACTAATGAACTATTTGAAGTATGTACACCCCATTTGCACAGCATAGCTGCACCCAGAAGAAAGTGTGGGAATGTAATGCTGTTGGGAAGGAAGATAAAGGGTACCAGGAACAATAAATTATAAATTTAGTGATATGGAAAATATTTATACACATACAAAATTAGTGTCTCTCACTACAGCACCAGGCCGCTATGTGACATAGGTATACATCTCGACATGGAGTTGTAGTGGTTCCTAATGGTAATCTGTGATAATCCATCCCATGCATCTGAAATATTCTCACACAGTTCCTGCAGAATTGGCAATAGGGGTGGAGTGAGACAAAACGTGTTTACTCTGGATGAGTAAAGCATGACCACAAACTGCTCATCTTAGTGCTGACCTCAGTGCCTCCACAAACAGATTCACTGGTTGTCTCCACCAAGACGAAAGTGGGACTCCTTTGTAAAGATGACCTGCTACCATTCTGAGTCACTCCATGACAGTCTGGCACAATACCATTGCAGTCTTTTGTGATGCTAAGGTGGTTAAGGGCACTAGGTAGATAAGACTATTCTGCAATGTGGCCCTTCTCCAACTCTTCCAACTGCTTGAATTGCTTTTGACCTCTTCTTTGAGGCATACAGAGTCAGAATGGACAGAATGCACAACAGAATGACTTTATATACTCAACAAGGTACAACAATAAGGTCTGTCCCTACCTACATCACATGCTCAGCCAGGCATAAAACTTAAATAATTTTCATGTAACCTGATGTCATACCTTCCCATCAAGTTTCACTCCTGTCCGTTAATTCCTTCTGGGTGCAACTTTATTTTTTCCTGATGATGAATGTATACATAAACAGATATCCAGCCTTCATTTAAAAACAGTGACAAAAGGTGCTATATTTTACTTTTTTCATTATCAACAAAACAAAGCAAGCAATTCCCTTGATTAATTACACACACCCTACATCTTACTTCTTTAAAGGTGTATAATTAAAATCAGGTTCACTCAATCAGGTGCTGACGATTAGGACATCAGAAAAACTATTGGAGAAACCTGTCTTAGGCAAAACTTTTATCTGCTCTGATCTTCGTTACTGGATTGTGTGGCATCATCAAGCCTACATCAAAAGAGCTCTCTGAGGCCTTCAGACAGAAGGTTGTAGACATGTAGGAGTTTGTAGGAAGGTATTTATGAAGTGTTCCCAAAATCCTAGAAATCATTAGTTCAACTCCCCGGAAGATCATGTAAGAGTAGAGATATGTAAATCTACATGTATGTCTGGCCACCCCAGAAATCTTAAAGCACACAGTAAGGTGTTTCTCTGAGAACCTTTAAATTTAACCACATGCTCTTTAAACAGATCATGTCCCTGTGGTTGTCTAAAGTACATACACAGCCTTAGAAGACGACTGCACAAATTTGATCTACAATGGCAGGTTTGGCAGGATGGAGCAAGACCTACATTTGCTAAAGAATATCTCATATCTGCAATGAAGGAATGGGCAAACTAGAGAAAATGCCTACACAAAGGTGCTTCTGCAACAGGTGACACCAAGTACTAAAGCTTCATTTAAAGCCTGCATCTTCATTTATTTAAAATTAAATAACTGCAAAGCCAAATCCACTCACTTTTGTTCTAACACGTAATATTTAGACACATACTGTTCACTGATGGTGAAATACAGACATGCACATACAGACTTACGCAATGGAGTGTCTAATGTATACATATTCTGAAACAAGGCACATGAACAAAACACTGCTCAGGTGGTAAAAATGGTCACTAGCTTTGGGATCCTCCAGCCTTACATTTCTTTTTTCCTAAGGATCTGAGGTTGATGTACTGGAGCCCTGTGTGTTCTAGCATTCTCCGTGCTTTGATTTACTTCATCACAGAAAGAGGATGCTAATCAATGGGGTACAAGCACACGGGGTGGTGACGTATTTCCGCTAAATCTCAGCCAGCTCAGCCACTTCCGCTATCCACACTGTTGTGTTGAGTTTAGGGAAATTGCGATAATGTCTCAAGCAAAGAAGTTTAAGTTTTAGCGAACTGACAGCGCTACAGCTGAACATTGCTGTGTACCTTTATGTCAGGCCTCCAGTAAGCACAACAAAGTACTTAGTTTTCATACGTTTCCCTCCAAAACGGGAAACCGGCATAAATGGAGCTCGGTAAAGTTAGGTTGATATTGGATATTCGGCGGATATTCGCCTGTCACGCCTCCTGCCGCTCACAGAAAACCTCCTAAAATCTCTAAAACTGCATCTTCTAAGTCGTTGTAAATCAGGGAACAAACTACAGCCATTATATTTCGTCAAAGTTCCCTTCCCTCTTTCCTTTGGACGAGTACGTTTGATGAAAATAGCCAGAATCGCCGCAGCGGGCGCTGAAGAAGACAAGGGACCGTCTCTAAACTGCGGTTACTGTTTCAAAACGTACAAGATTCAGAGAGATGAGTAGGCTGTTAATTTATAAAGACTGGAAACGAACTGAAATAAACAAATAATGTGAAAATCTGCTTTTACACAAATGTAATGAAATGATTTGTGATTTATTAAAATAGATCTTACAAACATACTACAGACTATAGTTTGATAAAATATGCAATAGTTGATTATTGGTTAATTTTTTATAAGGATTGAATTACTTCTCTGTGACATCCACATGACATACAGATCTAAAATCATTTGTAGCACTGATTTTTAGTTCATTTTTTAAAATTTTCAAGTATTAAATAAGTTCTATGAGACATCCATATGACATATAGATCTAAAATCACTTGTAGTATACAGTGGCCCATCTGACAAACAAACTACAACCTTTAGTTTGGTAAAATACACAATGATTTATTTTTAATTCATTTGTTTATGTAATTTTAAAGTATTAAATTTCTACTATGACACATCCATATGACATACAGATCTAAAATCACAGTGACCCACCTGCCAAACATACTACTGCCTTTAGTTTGGTAAAATATACTGTGGTAGAATTTTACTTAATCTTTAAAAGTATTACTATTATAAGACATCAATATGACATACAGATTTAATATTGCTTGTAGTATAAAGAGACCCATATGACAAACATACTACAACCTCTAGTGTGGTAAGATATGAGTTTTAGGTTATCTTAGGTAATCTGTATTCATTATTAATTTACTTGCAATACGTCCATATAAGGACTGCTCCAGTGATCAAAACTGATATGCACAAGTGATTAATTTTCATTATTCGTGATAATTTTTCAGTCGGCATGGAGACAGACCCTTAAATATAAATATCTTTATCAACCCTGCTCAGGTCTTTCACCTGTATTCAGTATTTTCATGGGGGGACAGGGCCTATATCAGTATTGTTTCAGGGCCCCTGTGTTTCTAAGCTAGCAAAACAATGACGCAGCATCAATGGAGAAAGGAAGAGCATTTCCACAACCCTATACTCTATGCCAGAGTATGCAACCACAGTCCTGCCTTGGAATGACACCAGATACTGTTCCTGACGAGGAAACAACATGGCAATGTGAAATGTGTAAACAGATGTGTTAAAAAAAAAAAAAAAGATCAGGAAGATATATCTACTAAGAAGCATGTATTGTCTGAACACCTCATTAGGTACACCTCCCTGTATCTACACTCAGTGTCCATTTTATCAGCTTCACTGACCATATAGGACACTCTGTAGTTCTACAGTTACCACCCACATAATACCTGCTGGTCCTGTGCTGGTCCAGACCATTGAAGAACAAGGTAATGAAGTATACAGAGAAACAGATGGACTACAGTCTGTACCTGTAGAACTACAGAGTGTCCTATAAAGTCAGTGGAGCTGATACTTATAATAGTAATACTTTTAAAAATTAAGTAAAATGCTACCACAGTATATTTTACCAAACTAAAGGCAGTAGTATGTTTGTCAGGTGGGTCACTGTGATTTTAGATCTTTATGTCAAATGGATTTGTCATAGTAGTAATTTGATACTTTAAAATATTTTTAAAAAAATGAATTAAACATAAATCATTGTGTATTTTACCAAACTAAAGGTTGTAGTATGTTAGTCAGATGGGTCACTGTATACTACAAGTGATTTTAGATCTGTATATCATATGGATGTCTCACAGTAGTAATTTAATACTTCAAAATTACTTTTAAAAATTAACTAAAAATCAATCATGGTATATTTTACCAAACTTATAGTTGTAGTATGTTTGTCAGATGGGCCACTGTATACTACAAGTGATTTTAGATCTGTATGTCATATGGATGTCTTATAGTACTTATTTAATACTTTAAAATTATGTTTAAAAATTAACTAAAAATCAGTGATGGTATATTTCACCAAACTAAAGGTTGTAGTATGCTGGTCAGATGGGTCACTGTATACTACAAGTGATTTTAGATCTATATATCATGTGGATGTCACAGAGAAGTAATTCAACCCTTATAAAAAAAATAACCAGTAATCAACTATTGCATATTTTATCAAACTATAGTCTGTAGTATGTTTGTATTATCTATTTTAATAAATCACAAATCCTTTCATTACATTTGTGTAAAAGCAGATTTTCACATTATCTGTGTATTTCAGTACGTTTCCAGTCTTTATAAATCAACAGCCTCCTCATGTTTCTGAATTTTGTACGTTTTGAAACCGTAACCGCAGTTTAGAAACGGTCCCTTGTCTTCTTCAGGGCCCCCTGCGGCGATTCTGGTTATTTTCATTAAAAGTACTCGGCCAAAGGGAAGAAGGATCGGGAACTTTGACAAAATATAATGGCTGTAGTTTGTTCCCTGATTTACGACGACTTAGAAGATGCAGTTTTAGATTTTAGGAGGTTTTCTGTGAGCGGTAGGAGGCGTGACAGGCGAATATCTGCCGAATATCCAATATCAACCTAACTTTACCGAGCTACAGTTTAGCTAAGTTTTAACATTGCAAGACCGGATCTTACCTTCGTAATTGTGGACGTAGCTTGAAACGTAGAGTTAGAAGCCCTTCTCTGTCATTGTTGCTGACGTCTGAATAATACGAGTGACGTTGACCGTAATCCTGGGAAAATCCTGAAGCGAGCGAGTGAAAAACGCTATAGCTGCGCTGTTGACTAGCAAGACGGGACGTGATGAAGCTGGCCGACTCGGAATGCGGAAGAGAGTGTGCCTATGGGCTATTTATTAGTCGCATTGGGCAAATTGGGAACAGAGAAAACTCCAACATGCAGCTCACTGGTGCTCCAGAACCAGGACAGAGAACCACAGTGCTCTATTATTGCCTTGCTCACCACCACCCACAATATCAACATGCTAGAAAATCAAAGGAGGAAAGATTACAGCATTGATATCTGGAAATAAGACTTACTGAGCACCGAGTTAGAGCCCTAGCTACAAAAACAGAATCGACCCTTTTCAGCAAGTGAATTTCTGACTAGCCTATATTCATCAGTGCACCTAAAAACACGTAAACATTTCGGCACATTTTTAACAGCCCAGCTTGTACATTTTGAGTTTCAGCACCTCCCTCCATTGGCTTCCTCTTCAGCATCATCTACACAAGCGTCCACTTTGACTGGGCCAACAGACAAAATGAAGCGTCCATTCAAAGCTTCTAAATTATAAAACCAATTTATACAACTCCTCACACTGTGCTGAGGAACTGGTCAGTCTAACCTTCAGTGCACCTTAAGCCGTCAATGGACATGCATTTAACAGCTACATCAAGAGCAACTCCCTGATTAATAATCTACTGTTCTTTGCTTCATGTACACAACTTCCCAATAACGATCTACAATTAACATTACAACAATGCAGGACAGTGTCGACTCACTGCACAGAAAACAGGGGTAAAGTTCAATCAGGAGTAAGTGTGCCAAATTAGCTTTGATCATTCAAAATCTGACTGCAAAGACTGCTTAATAAAATTCCTGTCACATTAGGAGAAACTGCTTAAAATGCACTCCTCAGCCATAAATATGCTTTAGATTTATAGCCACTCCTGTCAGTGTTCAGCTTTCAATTTTGTTTGTATTAACTTTTTTTTTTTTTTTTTATAAAGATAATGCAAACTGCAAAGCAGTTCTTTGCAAAGCGAATAACTATGTGCCACATATCAACAGGTTTAAGCCAATGTTAACCCAAACCAGATGAAAAGAAAAACTCATGATGCTGGACATGATGGTATACAAATTTATTTTGCCATCTGGTCTTTACAGTTGGAATTCTGGGAATTCAAATACAACATCTTTGCCCGTGAGCTTCTTGTACACACCAGCGAAAGTCTCAACCTGAAAAACAAAGTGTTCTTGGTGTCAAGACAGAACAAATAACTGCATGCAAACTATTAACTGGGGGTATAATCTAACAACAGAAAAATAGATTGTGCCCTGCATGGTTTACCTCCCCAGTAAAGGCTTAATGGGCTCTGGGAAGACCTAGGAATATATAGGACGCAGTCCTCACCAGCTAAGAGCCGGGGACATGCATGCTATCCAACGTCGTGGAATGGGACTTTACGTCATGGCACTAAAGTGCTACGCTCCCTTACGCCACACGGACAGAGCCATATGAGAGGCAACTCACAGGGTGCCCACGTTGGTTGCTTGGTTTGAGAAGCAAGGAATACTCACTTTGTGTTCAACATTGTTTTGCTGGGCCTTGTCAAGGTGGACCTTGATGAGGCGACTACTGTCCAGTTTCACGCGAATCCTCTTGCCAACAATCTCACTGGGGAAGACCAGGTCTTCAAGAATGGCATCATGCACAGCAGTCAGAGTTCGGCTATGAAACAAAACCACAATTAAAACTTCTCCATTAATGCCACACAATCTATAGCAGCTGACCCTAAAACCTTGAAGGTCCTACATACAAATTTTCAGTTGTGCACTGCATGGTTTACCTCCCCAGTAATTGCCCAGAGGGCTCTGAGAAGACCTAGGAATATACAGGACGCAGTCCTCTACAGCTAAGAGCCGGGGACATGCTTGTTATCCAACGTCATGGAACGGGACTGTACGTCATGGCACTAATGTGCTACGCTCCCATACGCCACACAGACAGAGCCATGCGAGAGGCATCTCACAGGGGTGTCCACGTTGGTTTTTGATTGTCATGGTGCACAAAATACACTCCCTCAAATACAAAAACTTTCACATTAGAATTAAATTAATGAAATACTCAGGCTCACCTCCTGGGACGCTTCTGCTTGTTCTTTGTGTGGCTTTTCCTTGTGGGCTTGGGCAGGATTCTCCGCTGCAATGAAGGTTCAATTAAAATCTTGTGGCTTTTAAACCAAATTGGTTCAGAAAACGCTTTTGTAATGTGCACTGCATGGTTTACCTCCCCAGTAATGGCCCAAAGAGCTCTGGGAAGACCTAGGAATATACAGAACGCCGTCCTCACCAGCCATGAGCCGGGGACAAGCTTGCTATTCAACGTCGTGGAACGGGACTGTACGTCATGGCACTAACGTGCTACGCTCCCATACGCCACACAGGCAGAGCCATGCGAGAGGCATCTCGCAGGGTGCCCACGTTGGTTACATGTAGCCATACTCAAAACAGGGTGCAACCTGTTCTATGATTTGCATCTTACACAAATGTTAAGCTACCTGAAGAGAAAAAACACTCCCACAACTATAACAAAATTGACTTGGAACAGCTTGGCTAACTATATTTATCAAAGACAGACAGCTGCTCTTTAAAAAAAAAGGGAACATGTCACTGTTGTAGTTGAAGCATTCAAGTACAAGAATATAGAATTGATTCCTAAGCAGTTAAGCTACACTGTTACAAATGTAGGTGCTATACAGATTAATTCTATAGGCAAGAACCACAGCAATTGCATTGACTGAATTAAATCAGCCCAAACCTTGAATGGCATTTATTAAAGACAGGTAGAGAAGACAGTCCTGGTGCATCGCTGCTCTACACAATTCCATGCTCTCCCTGCTCCAAAATCCCTAGTTTTACTTTGGAGGACCTTACTGCATCATATGTACTAGGAGGGGAAAACTAATAAGGGTCTTTGATCAAATCCACCATAAAGACCAGTAAGGCTGCAAGTTCTAATTCCAATCAAGTATGACCAGATCGGATCCTACTTCTTTTGCCATATTTGATCAGATCTGTTTTCACTTGTCACTGAATAAAATCACAACATTGATGTGGCAAGTCTTATATTTAAAAAACAAAAGTATCTAATATCTTGGGACACTACATATTACAAAAGTGACTTCAGGTGTAGCAACAAGACTAATGCCATATAGCCCACCACAACTATCTGGAATGAAAACCTGCAGCTACACTACTCTGCTGGGGACAAGACTGAGGATGCCTGCTGTAAAAAGCACAAAGCAGTGGATACAAAAGATACTGCACTACAGTAGGCACACTTCAACAACTGCTTAAAATACTGCTATTTTCGTCAAGGTGGCACAAACACAAAGGGCTCAATGCTGAGATCCAACTGCTCAATGATCCCTGTAGCTATATATCCCAAGCCAAAACTTAATTTGTTGAGAAAATGTAAATTAAAAATCATACCTATGCTCATTAATATAACCTCAACAGCAGTGCAGCATTACAGTAATTGAGAGCATGCCAAGAAAAACCTGCATAACATGGGAATGCAGATGCCCCCTTACCTGTGCAATGAAGACCACATGCTTGCCGCTGAATTTCTTCTCCAATTCGCGCACAAGTCGCACCTGGATCTTCTGGAAGGACTTCAGCTGGGGCACAGGCACGAAGATAATGATGGCTTTCCTGTTGCCACCAACCTCGATTTCCTGAAAACATAAAAAGCCAATAAAGTCAACCACATAGCTCATAGCCAGCCTGCGACTAACATTAATGCTTCTCAAAACATAGGCTAAGAGCCCTGCTAAGATTGTGCACTGCATGGTTTACCTCCCCAGTAATGGCCTGCAAGGCTCTGGGAAGACCTAGGAATATACAGGACGCAGTCCTCACCAGCTAAGAGCCGGGGACATGCATGCTATCCAACGTCGTGGAATGGGACTTTACGTCACAGCACTAACGTGCTACGCTCCCTTACGCCACACGGACAGAGCCATATGAGCGGCAACTCACAGGGTGTCCACGTTGGTCATCATTTTAAAAAAAAAATAACTGTACTTCAGCCCAATCTTCGAAAGTTACGCATTAGCTGGCAAGACCAAAAAGACCCAACTAACCTTTGCAGCTGTGATGTTCAGCTCCCTCAGCTGAGCCTTCAAGTCAGAGTTCATCTCCAGCTCAAGAAGAGCCTGTAACAGTAGAAATGAGTAAAAACCAACAGTAGTGTTTCTATAGTGTTAAATCCTGGAGTAATCCCGCCTATTGTAGCAGGGTTTGTTTAGCTAAAATCAGGAAAGCCTGGTTGATAAACCGACTATTGGAATCAAGCAAAGATACACCAGGACCACACGCTGTAGTAACAGCAAAGAGTTGGCCAAGCAGAATATCATAGCAAATATGACTTTACAGTCTTACCTGGGAAATGCCAGATTCGAACTCATCTGGCTTTTCGCCGTTGGGCTTCACGATTTTCGCGCTGGTACTGAACATGGCCTATGTCTGAAACACAAGAAAAATCTAGATGAAGCATCACTGCCTAACCAAGAAGCCTTGAAGCATGTTACTGCTCAGCTAGCAAAAACCTAGCCAAGCTACAAAGGTTTAGCCACACCAAACTAGATGGCTATAAGTCCACTCTTGCACAGGAAAACACGCCAGGGTCAAGAGCATATTACTCCTAGCAACATATTTAAATATTATATCACTCGAACAAACTTTACTTTAGAAAAAGGTCTCAATATAACGCTCCAGTACAGCAGCCTCTTCACATGACCACCATTAGCATCCACAGCTAAGGACAAGCCACTTCGCCAGGAAGCAGAACATGAAGCTACTTTACTCTAGTTTGGCACAAATCTTTAACCAATAAATAAAACAAAACAACAGTCTCATAATTTACCATCTGAAACACACTCTCTGTGTGTAGCGGGCAGGCGCAGGCCTCAGCCCGTCAGCCCGCTCCTCCGTGTTAAGTAACCCACGTCGGCTAACCATTTCAGAATAACAAAAATATGCTCCTTTAACTTGCCATCCAGTGCTACAATTACCTTTATCTAACGCATCACTATATTGTTGTACACCATAAGTCGACAAAAACGGGAGAAATCGCGAATTTCCATCGTTTAAACACATTATTCTCGCAAGTGGTCACATTCAAGTAACCCACCTCAGTCAACGACGGCCTGGGAAGAGGCCGAAATCTCGCGAGAGGCCGGTAAAATCGCATCGCGGTGAGGATTATGGGAAGCAGGAAGACTATGCAGTTTCGGCCAATAGAAGGCGCAGTTTCTGTTTTACCAATAAGGAAATAAATATGATTCCGCCAAAAATAATGGAGTATTGCATGTTTTGTGAGACTGCGTCCGAATTCTTAATGAAATTACCCTTTTATCTCCGTGCTCTGATTCTGTCAGATTTTGGAGCCATGTAGATCCACCTGCTAGCGTTGGTGGTATATGTAGTAGAGCCAAAAACTACAAATCGGACAAATCAAAGAACTCTTTTGAATTTCATCCAAACATATAAACCCAATTTAGGACAGATAGGAGTTGTAAGTAGTTAAATGAGTACTTAACTGAGCATTGCGAGGGGAATGGAGTAAGTTTTTAAAATATCTATTAATTAATCATATTGGTGTTCATATGATGCATATGTATGTCCTCAGGTGATGTCAAAAACACTTTCAGAATATTTGACATTCTTTGAAGGATAATAGAGTGTTTAACAGAATGTAGTATCAGGAAATGGGCAATCCGATACATTCCCGATGAATAACGTCCCGGGGCGTTACGCAGGCTTTACTAAAGGGGGCGCTGAAGGCCACTGAGGCTCGTTAAAGTAGCGTCTACAAGTCTAAGAAGAAGAACGTATACTCTGTCGCAGCTAGTACGCCCCACAACACCAGAAACCTCAAGTTTCGAAACGTGTGTAATTATTCAGCTTCTGATTTCTTTTGTGTTTCATGTTGTTTAGCTGACCGGGTCTTTTTAACCGTGAGGTCGGTTTAATGCTGTAGTCGGCTGCGTCTTCTTGTATCTTGTACGCCGTAAGTCTGGTTAAATAAGCGGCCTAACTGAACTCGCCTGAGTAAACAGCTGGGTTTGAGTGGGTAATGATTGTGCTGTGAGTAGAGGTGATGCTGAGTCTGCCTAGTTTCTGTAGGCTTGTCCGCAGGGCTTTGTGTGTCAGCGCTAAGGAGATGGGGAAGAAAGGCAGTTTCTTTTACGCCGTGAGGAAGGGACACAATCCCGGAGTGTACCAGACATGGTAAGCGACTCCTCAGCACCCACGCTACTCTGAGCAGCAGCGAGAAACACTGCCTATTTGTTCTATTCAGTAAATAAGTCAGTAAATCCCTTGCACATTCCTGCACATTTATTTATTGCTGTTGCACTTTTGTCTTTTCTGTTTTTTTAATTTGTGTTTGTACCTGTGCTGTTTTTATGAAACCGCTACTGGCTGCTAAATTTCCTTCAATAAAGTTTCTATCCATCCATCCATCCATCAGTCAATCAGTCACACCGTGGCTAAAAAAATCAGTGCTAGTACTGACCCCAGTGCTTTACAGGACTTCTTGCAGTAAGACAAGTAGTAATAGTCTGGGTTCCTTTTCACACTTAAGTCTTAGGCCGCCCTTTATTTATGTAATGTTCAATCAGAATTATCTTTTTTTAAGTTAAACATTTTCTTAGTGCCAGGACATAAAATCCAAAATCAATAATACAAAGGAACATCAAGCATAACTTATTGAATGCTTGTCTTTATAACACTTCTTAAGTTGTTTTTGTGAGACTTCGTTCTTTTGGAAATCTAAAGGATATTTTCCCACTCATCCAAAGTTCAGTCTCAGAAGCTGGTTGCTTTTTCTGTTCCTGAGAGTCCTAATTAATTCCAAAGACAAGCAGTAATGAGTCTGGGGTGGTCAGTCCATTGTTTTGAGATCACCAGCAGCAGCTTTTATATATATATATATATATATATATATATATATATATATATATATATGTGTGTGTGTGTGTGTGTGTGTGTGTGTGTGTGTGTGTGTGTGTGTGTGTGTGTATATATATATATGTATATGTATGTATGTATGTGTATATATATACTTTTGTCTGTTTCTGTTTCTACACATCCTTCTTCTTCCAGTGGAGTGTAAGTGAAGTAAGAGTAGGGCTCGATTTGTTTTAATCTCTCAAGTTTCTTTCTTTCTTTCTTTTTTTTTCTTTCTTTTTTTTGGAAGTCCATCTGCCCAAGCAAACTTTAACATTACTTAATGCTGTTTTACATTGTCATGACCATTTGTGATCTCTGTCCTACAGGGATGAATGCAAATTTCAAGTTGAGAAATTTCCACAGGCACAATATAAGAAGTTTGCTTCTGAAGTGGATGCTTGGGCTTTTGTAAGGAATGAGGAGACTGGAATATCTTTAAAACGAGCTGGTATGTGAAATACCTTCATTTTCTTGTATTCTTTCAAATGGCGGAAGTTGCTTACTTTCTCTTTAACCACCATATTTAAGTAAATGAAAATGTTAATACTGATTACGGTTTCTGATTCTGTAGATGAACCCCAGCTGCCCAAAAGCATTCCAGCTGGAACCAAAAGAGCTTGTGAAGATGACATAGATGATGAAACAAGTTTAAAACGATTTAAACTACCCAAAGAGCCATTACAACCGAACACCTCAGCTGCTGGAACCAGTTCTGAAGGATTCACTTACATGGGTAACATGACTGTATGAGTTTCCTCACAAATCAATGTCCAGGTAACACCAGTCCAGCCAGTGTGTCTGTAGTGTTTGGTTTTTGTCTTGTTTATAGGTGATGCTGTGGTGGTGTATACAGATGGCTGTTGTACCGGTAATGGGAAGACTGGAGCTCGTGCAGGAATTGGAGTGTACTGGGGTCCTGATCACCCTCTGTAAGTAATGCAGTTTAACAACTCTCAATAATAGGGACTTGAAGCATCAATAGCTGAAAGGAAACGTTATTGGTGTTATTTGTGAAGAACTGTCAAAACTAAAGTCAGTAAGCAACAACTCCTTAATGTGATGTTTGAACAAAGAATTTATGTAATTTATACAGCTCACCCTATATTAATTTATACAGCTCATCTCTCAAACCCAAGTGTAATATACAAGAGCAGTGTGAAGACAAAAGCATTTGAAATAAAACCTCAAAAACTCATTAAAACTCAAAACTCATTAATGAGAAGTGGTGTACTACGTATAATAAATATTAAAACACATTTACATGCTTCACTACTTATGCTATTGTTATTTATGTGCTTGCATTCAAGCCCTTTATTTGTTAACCCGCAAATAAATTGTGTGAACCTGAAAAAATTACACATTTTATTGATTTTTCTAATGGAAAATATCTTTACATTTTTACTAAACTCAGTGTTTATTTGCTGTGGTTTATTTAAGGAAAGACTAAAACAAAATGAGATTTGTACAAAAGGTGTGAAACACTTATGTTCTACTTTTTACAGTATAAAATTGTTAATTAATCTTGGCTGTAGAATGTCATTTATGTTCATACCCTGCAGAAGGTGTGTTAATTTGGTTTTATTTTGGAAATCATAAAAATATGTAACTCAAATTTGGCATACAAGTAAATACATCAGGTTCTTTCCAATAAAGTACCTACATACCACTCCCAACAGAGTTTCAGTTTTGGGACTATATGAAAATTTGGCCAGTATGTAATTAATTTTTTTGGTCCATTCAACAGTAATGTTGCTGAGAGGCTGGCAGGGAGACAAACAAACCAAAGAGCTGAATTGCAGGTAAGACTGAGTTTTGTGGGCAATGTGTCTATCACATTTTTATTAAATCTAGTCATGCGTGTGACAGTGCAACGTAACATGGCCACATTAATGGTCTACCTACACCTTTTCATTTCATTCCTGCTTTATCACATTGAGCAAGTGCCCCCTCCTGCCCACCCCCATGAACAAACACATCTACACAGCTACCTCTCAAAGATCTTTACTCTCACACATCATGACTTTTTAAACTTGTGTGTAAGAGACTTTAGAGGTTCAACAAACTAATTTTGCTGGCTCTTAAAAATGAATAAATTCTGTCCTCAATAAAGTATGGTGTGCCGTTGGTTAAGCTGGAAACTGTAAAATCCTAAATAAATAGCATGTTATTCTATTATACGTTTTGAACTTCAAATGTCTTCCATTAATTTAGAGCGCAGTATCAGAATTCATCACCCTTTGCCTGATGCTGTAATAACAGGCACAGTTTTATTACCAGGCTAGTTAAAATGACTGCTAGCTTAAACACATTAATACCTAAACAGAAGCTACTTTGAGAGCGAGTTACAAGGTAGAGATGTGCTTCGTTGGCACGTGCTTCTGATTTTGTGACTATATATAAGAAATCTTATGTCGGCCAGTCCCCACGGCCAGTTAGAACCTATAGAAAGTCAACTGTTCTTCCAGTAGGGGTAAAACACATAATATAGGACCAGATTGTGGTATTGTTTTATTAATCTCAAGGAACTATATTGAAAAACAGTGCAGCATCTATAGGCCACACCTACTCTGCTCCAGCACTACACCAGTATGACTGAAACTTTAATGTGAGCACATGAGATCCAATCTAAGCCTGGACGCAGGCACTACACTTAAAAGGACAAGGGCGCATGCGTCTTGATTAGATGATGATCAGATCAGTGGGATTGGATGTTAATGGCAAGTATAAAAAGAGCCTATATTAAACGCACTGTTTGTCTTGAGGCTCTTCTATAATATATATACGATACATACCTATTAACTTGTGGAGCTGATCCTTTTCTATGTTTGGTTTAGGCAGCCTGTAAGGCACTGGAGCAGGCCAAAAACATGAACATCAAAAAGCTTGTGCTCTACACAGACAGCAAGTTCACAATTAACGGTATGCATAACCCTTTTTTCTGAGTTAATGCATAGCAATTTTAAAAGTCCTAATGTCTGAGCTGTTGGGACTGGACTGAGAGCTTGTGTATAAGAAGAAACACAGAATTTCATTTGGTCTGTTCAGCTGCTGTTACCCTTGCGTTTTGGTGTCCATAGGCATCACAAGCTGGGTGAAGAACTGGAAGATCAATGGCTGGAAGCTACGAACGGGTGGAGAAGTGGTCAATAAAGAGGACTTTCAAAAGCTTGACAAACTCAATGGAGAGCTGGAGGTTGTATGGGTATGTTTTCTGATGTAGTAGAACACTGTTTTTTTGAACTCTGTTTTTAAACTGTATCTTAGTCACTGCTGTGTATAACCTGTACAGTAAATGAAAAATCCTAAAGAAGTCATTGTAGACAGGTTAAACCAATATGTCGTCTATTCTTTGTTTTTCAGATGCACATCGCAGGCCATGCTGGTTATAAAGGTAATGAGGAGGCAGACAGACTCTCCAGAGAAGGAGCAGCAAAGCATGAGTGTTGAAGACTGCCCAGGGTTAATATTCGTCTTTCTGAGGCATTTCAGAAAGTTTGTGTTCTTAGTTTATTAGTCCATAATGGACAGAAAAAAGGCACTTTTTCTTTTTTAACGCTTGGCCAAAACTTTAGTTCTTCTCAGCTCTTACTTATTAAAGACATTGTACATGTTTGTTTGTTTGATGTAAATAAAGCTTTTATCTGTTCTTCAGGATTTGAAGGGTGAATTAATTTGTTACAGCACAGCCTTAAGTCAAGGATGTTTGTGAGTTCATGGACACATGACCAGTGAACAAAGGTTATTGGTCCAGCTTTATTTCCATTCATAATTTGGCGTCTACTACTGAACGATAATGGCTGCTCAGTTGTTTTGCCCACCAGTATTGGTGATTATTTCTTCTGTGGCTTTTCCATGCTGTAATTCTATAACTTTACAGCAGATGGTGCTGCAGGTTATTTTATGCAATATGGGTGTTGACTTCAAGCCTCGTTCATTTAAGACTTGGGGTCTCCCCTCCCCCTGCCCCCTCCACTTTGGGATCTTTACATTTATTTTAATTTTACAGTTTATGGAAAAGGTATCCTGCTTTTTACTACTATATTTATCTCTTCTGTAGTTTCTTCTGTAGTGACACGCTATTGGGTGTGAGAAAGTAGGCACCAACATAGACACAGTAAATCATATTTTATATTTATACACCCCAATTAAACACTTTAGCTTCTTGTGTTTGTGTGCATTTGAATGTAGGTTTTATGGATATTTGAGCGAGTCATACAGGTTTGAGAGTACTCCACATCTGCACTATATTACGCAGAATATTTGGAAACCGCTTTTACACCACATCACTATGTATGTATGTGCATGTAAAAGTTCATGCTTGATTATCAAAGGTAGAGAGATAACATGGTATTGACAGACAAACATTGTTTATATACTTCATCAATACTTGGTGAAAGCTATGCGCAGTATAATGCATGGGCTCCATTTACGTAGAAATGCCGAGCCTCCCTGGGATGCATTTACTGGTATGATGGTGTCTGCTGAGCTGTAGCTATTTATCTCCACTCTGTGGCCAGATGACTGTTCTCCCCAGCCCTCTGCAGTAAGCCTATGTCTAGACAGCATTGCTGCGTGTTGGTTAAAATACTGATAAGCCTCCCAGCAGAGAGAGAGAGCGAGAACATATTCTCCTTCTCCAGAAGAATGCAGGTGTGAATTCCTGCCTGTGGAGACTCGTGTCCTTGACATTGGAACATTAAGGCAGCAGCTCTGGGCCAGACAGGAGGTGCTTCACATACATAGCAGGGTTCAGCGTGCATCACCTCACACAGCTGCCTCCCTTCGAAAGACTCTCAGGTGTGACAAGAATAGCTGACGCTGTCAAAAGTAGACGTGTTAATCTTAAATACAGAGACCTCTTGGGCTGCAAACCTGGCTGATATATCGTTTGTATAAAGTCGCTGCTTAAGAAACGTTTTACAATGTGTTGCACTGTTGTCACTGCAGGCCTCCCTACAGGCATCCTATTCAAATCATGGATGTTAATATACAGTTCGCCCCCTGGCAATTACAGCAACCTCCACTCTTCTGGTTTTCCGCAAGAGTTTTAAATGTGTGTGAGTAAAATTTGGACCCACTCATGAAGAAAAATGTGACAATTGCAAGGTCAGGTACTGATGCTCGTGATCAGTGCTCCAGTTCAGTTCAGTTGGGTAGAGGTCAGGGTTTTGGGGTTCCTCCAACCCAAGGTCATGAAACATGTCATTAGGAACCTCGCCTTGTGCACTGGTGTACAGTCATGCTGGAAAGAGAAAAGAGCCAGGAAGGAGCCTTTCCCAAACTGTTTTACAAAGTTGGTGTGCTGTAACATTAATATCTTTCATTAGAATTAAACAACCTAAACCAGGCCCAGGCCATCAACCTTCCTCCACCAAACGGTACTGTACTATTGGCACTGTGCCTTCTGTTAGGTAGCAATCTCCTAGCAATTCCTCCATCAGACTGGCAGAGGAGCCCGAGAGAACGTTTCCCACTCTTCCAGGGTCCAGTGGTAGGGTGCTTTACACCACTCCAGCTAATGCTTGCCTCTGTGCGTGTAGTGCCCTTTGGCTTGTGTGCAGGTGCTCAACCATGGAAACCTACTTTTTGAAGCTCTTGGCTTACAGTTCTTGTGCTGATTTTGCTTCCAGAGGCAGTTTGGAACTCTGTACTGAGTGATACAACAGAGGATAGACCATTGTTACGCACTACATGTTTCAGTACTTGGCAGCCGCACTCTGAGTTTGCATGGTCTACCGCTTCATGGCTGAGCTATTGTTGCTCCTCGATAGTGCCATTTCACAATAACAGGACTTACAGCTGCCCAGGGCAGAATTTTCACAAACTGACATGTGGCAAAAGTGGCGTCCTATGAAACTGCCACTTTTAGAGTCACCAAGCTCTTTGGTTTGTTTGTCTATAGAGGATGATTGTATACACCTGTTAGCAATGGCTGTGTCTGAAACATCTGAATTGAATAATTAGGTGGAATGTATACATATTTTGCCCTTATAATGTATTTTGTATAATGATCTTTGAAATAGGCTGCTCCATGACTTAAGGTACTTCAGTATTACTTTAATATTATACAGCAGTGAATAAGTAAATTATCTGACACAGCAAAAAGAAACAGTGGATGAAGAGTGGCAATGTTAACATGCTTAATGTTAACATGTTAACATTTTTTTATTAATCTTTTGAAAGGATGCAATTTTTACAGTTTAGTAGTCTCTTATCATCAACTAACAAATTTGCTTCATTTGCCCATACAAATCTGAAGAAAATATAACCAAATGACATGGTAGATGAGTTAGACCATCAGAAACAAACCATGTGCTGTGTACATGAACACAACCATAATTAACTGGCAGTCTCTCCATTTAACTGGCTACATTAAAGCCTGGAGCCAGAAAAGTGGATACACTAGTCTTCTTGGCCTGGATCTCAATTTATAGATAATAATAGCAATGTAAATGCTTAATATTGGTTGGGAAAAAGCACACTTAGATATTTAGCCTAAATCATTCAGCCCTACCTATTGATCACTGAGCAAACAACCAAAGCATGCAACCAAATTTTACTTCCAAATCTAATTCATCTCATTTCTACTATTCTTGTGTGTTTAACTTCTCCAGGCAGTCCACAGCAGACAGTCTGCTGACTACAGCTTAAAGTTAAGAGCTACATTTGAAATCACAAACTTACATTCTCAACACTTTAACACTGTTTATGTAGTCTACTCTAAAAGAAAACTAAATAAGCAAACATGGTTTGGGTAAATGGCTTTATTAAGAGTAAGTTATTCTGTAATTTTTTTTTCTGATTTTCACATGTACTTAAATGGTGTGTGCTGTGTAAACTAGCATAAAGTGGAATGACAGGAAAGTCTGGATTTTGCGCAAAAGAGGAAGAAATATAAAATATAGTAAATAGCCTGTGTTTTTTTTATGTTTGAACAGCACTGAAATGTGATGTAAACTAACAAAGTAACTGAATCTCAATTAATGGGCACCAGCCTATTATTTCCAGCACATAGTGGCTGTTGGGCGCTGTTCGTTATTGTAAATATGGTGGCTGGGTATGTAATGCAATGCTAATGTAATGTATATTCAAATGTGCACCGTATATTTAGTTGCTTTCATCTCATTTTTCTTCAGTGGACGGTCCCGAGTGTTTGAGCCGCCTTGAGTCATTCCCTCAGAACCTCAGCAGTAGGTTAAGGCCACTAAGCAGAGGCCCAGTCAACAAACCATCCCTGACCAAAGCTGATCTGATGGAGTTTTTATGAATCTAATATTGTCTAAAGGTGTCATATGCATAAAGAAACCTGGCTGTTCTACCCATTCAAGTTCAAGGAGAAATCAGTTCAAGTTTATATTAATTGAACTGAGACATTTTGAACTGACACTGAGAAAAGGCCTGTGTTTTCTAGTCCTGTGGGATTTCCAACTGGTACATCTGTTGCACTCAAACAGATTTCATTTATTCAAATGGGATCTTGAAAATTTTAAATTTAGTCAATTGCCTTTATCAGCTGCACAGATCTTCCCTTGGATGTGCACATTCTCGTTTTTGGTGTGTAGCTACTTTATTGTTGCCACATGAACTTGTCAATATTGGTGTGGTTTGAAACTGACTGTCTAGTACAGTATAGTGATGAGAATTTCAGCTCTTTGCATACAATTAGATCACTCAGCTCGCAAACTAGAGTTAGCTCATTTGGTTAAAAAACCTATGTTAAAATTAGCCCCATTTCAGTAAAACCTTAGTGCACCGTCTAATTAATGTATAAACAAAAGTGCATTATGTTTGCTGAATGTTGTAATGCAGCAAACAAGATCCATCATCCAACTATTAAACAGGTAAAAGTCAAAATCAGAAGAACCAGTGAGGCTAGTGATTACATGAAAACCACCAACAAAAAAAGTCAGGCAAACACAATTTTAAAGCAATCTTATTAAGATATGTTGGATTAGCAAATGTTAGGTCTATACCAATAACTTTCATTGAATTTTCATGAGCTTAGTTGGAAATATTATAGTTGATAAACCAAAACTGCCTTGTTTTGACAGCCATTTAATTGTGGAAACACTCTTCACATAATTATCTTAAGTTCAGGCAAATAATTGTTTTTTGAGTGCACTTGAGCTTTTCATCAGAGGTAATATCCAACCTTAAAATGCACTTCACTTCTACCAGTTGGTGAATAGGCCTACTGGTTTCAGGCACACTCATCCCATCTATTTAATAATTTTATTGCACATTTTGATAATTAAATAATTATAAACCATTTCACATAATTAAGGTTAAATAAAATAACAATGTAATACTTTATTTAAAAAATCCACTTTAGATGCTTAGTAGATGCTCAGTGTGCCTATTTGTAAGATGATGCAATCTGTTGATGTCTCACTCCAACCAAACGAGAAGTCAGAAGGAAAGTTATGGTGTCCACCTCTATCATAAGGAACAAGGAAAAGCACAATCCTTACCCCTATCTATACAGTCCCTACCAGTCCAGAGTGAACATCACAAGCCCAGCATCAAACTTCACCCCTGAACTAGCCAATAGTGTCTCCAGCCATGAAAAGCAGCACCAATGTTAACTCTTATTTAGCTTCTGTTTATGTCACATCCTTTTTTTCATTAGCTGCCCAATGTGGTATCTAGCAGAGAGCTGCCGGTGTTGGTAATAATGGTCACTTGCCAAGAGATTCAGCCATCATTGTGTTTAGTCCTCCTTTCGTTGGCTAGCTGTCCTTAAGTGATCAAAGTAGTATTACATGATAGAACAGGGCTGGGCTAGCTGGTTAGCATGTTAACGTCAGTAGATAACTTAGCAACATTTACATCTTTCTTTTTTCTTTGTAATCTGTTGATCATTTCAGTTCTGGAATGTTTCAAACTAAGTAACATTCAAATAGGCTAAATATCTAGGGTAAAAAAAAATATTAAAATCTAATACTAAACTTTAACCATAATGTTGCTGATAATCTACAGAGCACGCTATCACTAGAACGTTTGTTAATAATCTAAGACTCTGTTTAGCCTGCCGGCAAATCGGATTTGTTTCTTTAAAATGACTGGTCACACCGTAATTTATAAATGATCAGATTTGCGTGTCCAGTCATCACCGACCACAAAAATCCCATAGGAATTGCATTTTAAACCACCTTCGTGTGGTTTAGATCTGATTTGCAAATTCAGATTTTTGTATTTTTCTGATGCCCAGATTAACAGAAATCAATCTGGATATGCCAAAAATCGATTTTGAGTTAAACATAGTAAAGCCAAGGTAAACTCCCCAGACAAAAATGTACTCACCTGTGGCTGAAACGTACTTAATAGCATGTAATACCTTCGCAAGGCTGAATAACAGATTCCGTGCTGGGCAAGTGTCTGAATGTAGACTACATCAATGTTCAGACACTCTTCCATTAAACAATTGCGCAGTCGGTTCAGATTTGGTGGATGCGCCATCTGCATTAGCCTGTAGTCACTATCACCTTATACTCGCAAGGGACCTATTTCTTTGTCCTGTGAGTTTAGTGCAGATCATCTATATAGGGGACCATCACAATAAAGTGTGACGAATAAACAAATAAATAAATACTACTGTATTTAAATAACACGTTTAATATAAATATGCTATTTCACCTTTAACTGACTCTGACATCAGTCAGCTCCCCTCGCCACCTGAGGCAGACCGTCGACACCCCCGCCCCACACCACCACCACCTTTAACACCACCGACCTGAGGGCTGTTCTGACACGCTTACAGAGGTAAACTGCTTGCAACGCCTGCGTTTATGAAGCAGCGCGCGCTCCGCCTCACGCACGCGCCGTTTGATAGTCAAACACGTCGCAGTAATTTGTCGAAGATGAAGGGAAGGGGAAGGAGGGGGAGGAGGCGCGTGCGCGCACACGCACACCCTCCGTCATTACCGCACATCTGGTCTCTCCGCTGCCTTCAAACGGAGCTGACTCGGCTCCTCAAATCGTGGAGGACGGCGTGGCGGGAATCTCCCGCTAACGAATCCGGCGCGCGGCCCCTTTGTGGCGGGAACATCAATAGTGGAGCCGACGCGAGGAGTCACAATCAAACGGGCCCGTTGCCATGGGAGCCAGGCGCGCGCCTCGTCACCTAGCAGACATCTGTTTCCATGACAGCTGTCTGGAGCGGGATGAGCCTTAACTAACTCCCGCCTCAGAAGTAGTGTGACTGTTTCTGATACCGCGAGCGGGAGAGGAGAAGCGGGTGGGGGTGTCTCTTTGTTTGGTGGAGATAATGTAAAGAGAGCAGTTTGGGAGGTCGTGTGTGTGTGTACATGTGTGTATGCGTCAGAGCACTCAGAATGAAGGTGAGATGAGAGGAGTGAGCATGGGTGGAGAAATGAACTTAGTCAGATGAGGTGTGGGGGAGATGTCTAGGTGGAGTGGGAGGTAAGGCAGACAGTGCTGTGCTAAAGAACAGAAGCTGTTGCGGTGAACTGCAGCCTCAGTTCCAGAACAACCGATGGTAAGCTTGCTTGCGTGTCTGCTGGGTCTGCATAAGTTTTCCAGCATTAGTGGTGTCGTGATCAGGTCCCCCTTAATTAATCCTTTGGACTCTCTGAATGCCTCAAACCGTTGGTTCTGGGGGGATAAATGCACTTAGGCCTACATTGTCGAGTCACATTATTATGCCCACCAGCTAATATCCAACGTAACAGCAGCACGGATAGCAGCTAGACGGACTGGGAGTAACTCAGTAAGGTCCTGTGACTGCAGTGCATCCCAGAGCTGTTGGATGGTGCATGGAAGAAGGATCCATAGAGCAAACACGATGATCGAGGCTGTCCCACAGTGGTCCCACAGTCCCACTTGGCTCCTCATCTGGGTTCAAGTCTTGAAAATTAGGGGGCCAGGATAGTATCTGGAAATTTTGGCCATACATTTCTAAGATTCCATTTGCCCCAGAGAGGACAATAAACATGTATCGCCCGTTTTACCCATGAGGTAATGAACTAATCCCTCAGAAATGAGGGATAAGTGTGCAGACAGCATATTGCACACCTTATATACCCACCAAGCCTGCTCACAATACATGACTTTCTCCATGAGCTGCACACTGCTGCTGTTAAAAGTAGTAAGTGGTCATGATAGATTCATAGATCAGCAACTGTAACTATGCCTGGGATACCTCTAAAAAAACTTTGCAAGATGCTGTAGCATATTTACAAATCTGAAACCTCCTCAGCTTTCCAGGAGGCTGGTGGACGCAGTCCATTCTTACTAGTTTCTAAATCCAAAAACAAAAGAGGAGCTGAACTGTTGAAATAAAATGTTGCCATTATAGCTAGTTTTGGCGCTACCATGCCAAGTGCTACTATGCTGAAGTTGCAGCCAGCCAGCATGGGACCCCCGAATACCAGTGTCCCCCTGTCCTTGTTGCACTTGTTCACTCTTGCATTTTCTGGTTCTTGTGTCTTCATGTCTGCTGAGGGAATGACTCGAGGCGGCTCAAACACTCGGGACCGTCCACTGAAGAAAAATGAGATGAAAGCAACTAAATATACAGTGTACATTTGAATATACATTACATTAGCATTACATTACATACCCGGCCACCATATTTACAATAATGAACAGCCCCCAACAGCCACTATGTGTGTGTATCCAGGTGTGTCCCATTTCTCTCATTCGCTCACTCTTCTACACTGCTTTATCTTTCTGGGTTGCATGGGGGTGATGGAGCCTGTACCAGTGGTCTTTGGACAGAAAGCAGGAAACACCCTGGACAGGCCGTCAGTCCATCACAGGGCAGACACACGGACATGCACAATGACTCACACACATAAACCTGGGAGTGGGGGGGTTAGCTGACTACATGTCTTTGGATTGTGGGAGGAAAATGAAGCACCTGGAAGAAACCCACCCAGACACAGAGAGAACATTTAAACTCCCCACAGAAAGGTTCCCTGGCTGTGAATTGGACCCAGGCCCTTCTATCTGTGAGGTGAGAGCCCTATTCGCCATGTTTCATCATAATATACCACCGTTAAAGGTTTATTTATTAGAAAATTATCCAACATGTGCAAAACATGAAATCACCCAGTGTTTTGTCTGGGCCACATTTTAACTACATGGGCCAATAAATTGCTGGTTGCCATTAAAAGTTTCAGTATATATATAAGTTATATATGTGTGTTTGTGAGTGTTAAGTGGTCTTTGTTCAGTTTTGTTTAATAATTTAAAACCAAATGTGTGCAAAAGCTCAAGACCACACTAAACAGACACTTTGATGAATACTACAACTACAGTCTTATGCATATGAGTTAAAACACCCCTGGTCAGTTAATGTGTCGCTTTTCTAAGTTTAGCATCACGAAAACAAAATCTAAATCGTTTTGCTCTGGCCACATGTTGTGCTTTAATTTTTCCAGTGTGTTGAATTCACCAAATAGACAGTAATTATGTATTACATTGTGAGTTCTCTGCAGGGGAGATATGTAACTTACTTTTATACTCATATTATATTATGTACTACAAATGTACTTTAATATGTACTTAATTATATTTTAGTGGATCTTTAGTCATGAGCGAAAGGAAGTATACTAACCATACATAAATTAAGTATACCTTAGTCTCCTTTTTTTGCAGAACAATATGACAATTTTGCATAATCCTAAACAAAGGAGTGCTGTATGACTTCAACTCAACATATATGACTCTTTTGCTGAACTTTTATTACTGTTTTGAGCATTAATCTTCAATAATAAGCTAAAAAGTGAAAGATTACAGCATAGATGTGAATAGTAACAAATGATCTCCCACTGGTCTCTACTGCGTATTTATAATGAAACACAAGTCTCTTCACTGAGCCCTGGTATCGGATCGGTGCTCAGTGTCAGCTCAGATATTGATATCTGAAAGACAGTGTCCGACACTGAGCAGCAGTCCAGTACCAGTAAGTCTCTATCGGGTTGAATGCCTGTCTAGGTACAGTGCATGCTTTGGTATCGTTCTCGAATTGGGCCTGCCGAATGGTAAGGATGGTCTGAAGTGTGATCATCCCGCTGGCCCTTCAGCAGGTAGTTAATAACACAGAGGTTGAGCTGCTTTTTCTTCCCCTCTCTTCCTGTAGTCCATCTTGCTGTCCTTTGCTCTGGGCTTGGCCTGTCTGGCTTACAGATGGTTATGAGGGGAGCTAAACTCATGGTGGGGGCCAGTAAGGTGAGGACTGGCACTGCGGCATTCTGCAGCGTTCCCCCTCACTCTCTTTCTCTCTCGTACTCTTTCTCTCACTCTCTTTCTGTCTCTCTCTCTCTCGTTCTATCATTTGTCTTTTTTTTTTTGTCTTTCTAATTTCTACATATGATATATGTATATGTAATGTCCCTTGTGTGTGTCTCTCTCTCTGTTGCCCATTGCTTTCTCCCTCTCACTCTCTCCTACCTCCGCCTCCACTCACATGCCATCAGTGCACCTGTTCATGAATGTTCCTGTGCGCTTACATCCATATTCACAACAACAAAAGCTCATTGTTTGCACATGAAGAGTCACAGTGTTTTCTGGACCCATTTAATTTTTGCATTTAGCTGTATGGGTCTCCCTTATAAAGTGGTAATACAAAGAATGGCTTGTAATTGTGAATATTTTCCTAAGATAAAACATACACTCATCATTAGAATAATAGTTGCACCCAGAAGGAATTGTTGGATTGCAATGCTATTGGAAAGGAAGATAAAGATTACCAGAAACAATACACTAAGATAAAGTTAGACTAATATGGACAATATTTATTGAGCTATACATACAGAAGTAGTGTCTCTCAGTATGGTGTCGGGCGGCCATGTGTGCTAATACAATATTCCAGATGCCTCGCCATGGAGTTTAAAAGTTCCTAATGGTGCCCTGAGATAATCCATCCCATGCAGCTTGAATATTCTCACGCAGTTCCTGCAGATTCAGATGCCCCTGTCCTTCTCCCGTTGGAGGTTTACCAGGCACTGCCAACCGGGACCCAGAGGTCGTCCCAGGATGCACCTGAAGGGTTGTATCCAAGCTCCAAGCTGGCCTGGGAATGGCTTGGGATTCCCCAGAGGAACTTTAGGTGATAGCGTAGGAAAGCAGGGCTTCTCTGCTTTCTCCAACTGCAAACCGTAGCTGTGGTGCAAGAACATGATGCTGCTAATGATGATAATGTTATCATATGTTTAAACAGAAGACACTAGATGACAAAGTAAGCTGGATATACATGCATTCAAAACCATCATATACAGGATTCTATCTGTAGGGAACTGCCTGTCCTAAACCATAACCCTATATTTATTCGGAGAGCCAGGAAAAAGCACCCCATGGTTATATCGCTGACATTCTGTCAGCATAATGTGGAGGAGCAGTCAATGTTGGTTATGGCCACATCAAAAAAACAAAAAAAAACATGACAAGACATGCCATGTTTAATTGAAAGTCTTGATCTGTATCAAACTTATATTAAGTCCTGATTATGTAACATCTATAAATACTTTCAATAATACATCAGCCTGCACATCACAGGAGACTTAAGCTAACATGAACTCTACTAATGTTGTGGTGTTAACTCCAGTTATTGTCTAGCTGAGGCATAACAGTCAATCATCAGTAAATCCTTATTGTTAATTATGCATAACACTCAAACATGATCAAACCTATAGGATTCAGCCGAACTGTTTGCTTATGACAAAATTGAACTTTTTCCTGTTTATTCTCACCATTTAACACCTCTCCTTCGCTTGCCTCATTCTACAGGCACGTATCTTCACAATGTCGGTCAACCTGGGTACTAAAACAAGCTTATGCAAGCTTATATACAGTCTTGAACAATGCCGCACCCCATGGCTGCATTTTATCTGAAGGATGTACACACGGTGGCTCTGCAAGCACAATGTTGCTGCACAATAACCGCTGGAATATTAACACTATAATAGGACTGACGTCATATTGTGGCGCATACATGCAACCCCGGATGTGGCCTTGCGCCACACTGACCTGCTGATCATTCCTGCTAATGCTGAATTACAGTAAAGACTACATTTTTAATTGTGGCCCTTCAGCACTGAATAAGAGCTTCACCTCACTCTTCTTCTGTACACAAACCTGGCTGCAGTGGGAGTATACAATAAAGACATGGTGTCCTTGACCCGAATCGTGCAGATGGCCAGGTTGTGAGTTGCCACTTGAGTGTGAGCATTCTGTAGAGTGTGCGGTGCCATGTGGCCTCCAGGCTGCCTCTCACTGCTTGCGACTTGCTCATCAAGCCGCCAGAGAACTGAGCTGAACCCTGCAGCAGGAGATTCATCCTCGTAATGCTGAGGAAGACATTGTATGTCTGTGCGGAAGAGAAAGACAGAAAGAAAAAGAGACCATTATCATTCCTTCGCTGTCTTAGGGGTATCCTTGGTCCCTAGTCTAAGATTTGCTGGTAGTCTACAAACCTGTTAATGGAACATCTCATTTACTGAGATGGGCTTCATAAGGATGAAGACAAAATGAATATAATAAAAAACCTTTAAAATATCGAATAGCATAGTAAAAAAAAATATGAAAACAGAATGGAAAAAATTACAATTAATTGTTTATGGTATGTATATATACTGTATATATACAACCTTATATAGTCAGTCAGGTACAGAGTTAAGGCCCACCCTTTCGTCACATGCACACCTGGGCATGAAACTTTAATCCTTAGCAGTTCAGTGTCATTCCTATCAGTTGATTCTGTCTGGGTGCAACAATTTTTTTTGATGAGTGTATATTCACTTCATCTCAAGAGCAACATTTTGAGATGAGCAACAGATTTGTTTATTCCCATTCGTTTAGAAACCAGTTCTACAACAGTAATATCAAATGACCAGGCAAGGTGTAAATCGTCTGCCCAGTAGGAGCCACTACATGAGTCTAGAGATATACAGTATATGGAAGGGACAAAGAGAGAGCAGACAGCTGAAGTGAAGATAGCTGTGAAAGCACTCACATTTTTCAAGTTTTCAAAAGCATTTGCACTTCAGGACGCCAAAGCTTTCCATCATTATCAACGCAAACAGATTTTTGAAAGTATATAGATTTTTCAAGATTTTTGCAAAAACAGTTTACAAGATTCCAGACATATTTTGACTTTCAGAACTCCAAATGGTATTGTCTACAGAGGGCTTCTCCCACTTGTATTAAAGTTGTAACCAATACAGGATAGCCAATCAGAGCCCTGAGCACATTTTATATTAGATCGATCTTAAAGGCACAGTAGCAAAAGTAGCCTGTGTAATTCTAAGGGATCAAGAGCGGGTAGAAAATGGTCATATAAAATGAATTATGGCCAAGTTTAATACATAAAGCCATACAAAACATATAAGATAATATCAATAGGAAAAAAAACACAGAAAAATGATATGGGCTCTTTAACTTTTTAAGATTCTGTAATGGTCTGTTACTATATGGACTCTCTTAAGAGACTGAGAGGTAAGCAGACAAGGAGTCTTGAGGTCACCAAAGGCTACATTCTACTCTAACTACTGTCTGACCAGCAGGAGCCATTATCCTGTGGAGAGGCCAGTGGTCAGCTGGCAGACTCTCAGCTGCCCTTGACCATGAATCTATGGAGATAGAGAACGAGACAGAGAGATGGAGAGCAAGTGAGGACAAGGTGAAGAACAAATGGTACCATTAAAGGAAGCAGCTGCTTGCTGGAGCTGGTGCTGCCTGGACTGACCCTGCCATCCGTAATGATGACAAGGTCAGCGGGCAGCGGCGCTCTCCGCCACTCCACACAGCTCCCCCATCCATCAGTCCCCTGCTCCTCTAATTATGCAGTGGGCTTCTAACCAGGCGTGAGATATCATTACCCTGATGGGAGAGGCCCCCTCCGTCTCAGGATCGGTAGCACACACACGCTGGTCTGCCTGGCAGGGGACGCTAGCATGAGCGCTGAGCTGGATCCACTCACTTTTGTGTATTAACCTTCCATTCCCTCCTCACCATCTTCAGTGAGGAGGGCAATGAAGCTGATCATGATGAGAGAGGGAGAGAGAGAGAATCAGGGGGCATCCTGCACCAAGCTGCACAGCCTCAGTTAAAGGGCCCATAACATGGAAAAAATTTAACTTTCTGTTTATTTTTATGGTAAAGTTTTAAGATGTACATTCAGAACAGAAAAAGGTGAATTCAGTTCAGTTGCTAGCTTGTAAATGAAGGTTGTACAGTACATCAAACACCTTAAATTGTTGTGCTGTACATAACCAAACATCTACAGTTTGAACCCTACCAACATTACCTTACCACAGCCCAGTTTGTTCTCTGTGTAGGCCACATGAAAGAGTGGCCTTCCTGGAAGGTGACAGTGGGATGTTTTAACAAGGAAGTGTTTAACTGCAAGTTAATGAGCAAGAAGCTCACCCAGCCTGACCAAGTAAGCAGCTTAGCTTAGGTTTGTGTATTTGGTCTAAGAATTTGGCATTTGTAAATTTGTTTGGCTGAATAAGAGAAGGATTAAGGTGTGAAAGGCTACTGATTACTACTGAAACAGTGTTACTCACTACCTTGCAGGCTACAGGCTTTACTTTTGGATATGAATTTGGCTCTTGAGATCGGGTGAGCAGATTAGCTGCTGCATAATGTTTTGATCTTCATCATCACAGGAATAGTTGCACAGATATGAAGCTTGAATGAAACTTGAGGAATGAAAATTGGTGGATAGGTCTGACATTGTGACACATGCAAATTATTCAAGTTTCATCAAGCAAGGCCAGGCCTTATCACTGTACCTGACTTACTCAGAGGCCTGATTGCAGATATTTAACTAGCAGTGATGCCCTCCTTGAGTCATCCTGAAAGTGCCAGCACCTATGGTAGACAGCTGCAACTACAGGCACTCAGACCGTGCCCCTAACACCACTCCAACGTCGCCAAAGACTGTAATGGTGTCATGCCAGATTGTCATGGAGTTACTCAGCAGAAACTGGTGGCCTGACACCATATTAAGAGACACTACTTCTGTATGTGTAGCTCAATAAATATTGTCCATATCTGTCGAAATTTATCATCATTTATTGTTCCTGGTAACCTTTACCTTTCTTCCCAATGGCTTTGCAAACCGATACTTCCTACCTGGGTGAAATATGTGCTTAGCTACATAAAAATATATGTGTGTGTCTTTATTTAAATATATAAAGCATATAGTGGCTTCCTTATGATTCATAAGAAATGTATACAGCACCTTTCCCTAAATACTTGGTCAGACCCTGTAATAAGTCAGCAAATCCATGAGGATGATGTACCAAACGGATAAAGATACTAAAAATACACAGTCCAGTAAAAAATAACATGCACAAGGCTATAAAAATATCATCCAAGATGAGCACTGTAAGGATCTACTGTGAGGAGTGTCAGAGCAAGAAGGAGATTTGTGAGGGAAAGCTTCAGAGAGGCCAACAATCATGTTCAAGAACTACTGAATCCAGTGGATGAAACAAGTGACACTGAAGCAGTCAACAATATCATAATAATAAGAGCTCTGCATACAGCTGGCCTGTATAGATGGGTGACTAGAAATATGCCATAATTGAAGAAAACCCACATGAAAGTGTGACTGGAGTTGGCAGTGACCCAGCTGAAATGTGGGACAAGGGTTTGTGGTCAAATAAGACAAAAATGGTGCCAAATGTCAAAATCCTATTTGTGGCACAAACCCCGCCCTGCCCATTCCCTAACAAAACTGGCCCAACGTGAAAGACACAACACTGACAGACAGCTTTTCTTTTTTAGTCTTGCTCATCCCAGAGAAACTCCACCTTTCATGAATAACGTGGCCTCAAGCACAAGGTCAAGACAAATTCCAGATTTCAATCCAATCAAGAATCTGTGGCACTGTTTGAAAATTAAGGTCATCCAAAAAAGTGTCATCCAAATCTGCCAGAAGAAGAAAGGATGAGGAGCCATTCAAACTCAAAGCTGGTCGAAACCTACCTAAACAGACCTAAAGCAGGTGTTGGAGGAGAAGCTGGTATTGCAGCTTGGTCCTAGTCTGAAGAGACAATACCTGTGCAAGATCTGAAAGCAAATACTGAAATACTGAAAGGTTGGACATTTACTGTAAAGATGCCACAAAGCTAACATACTGTAAACTTTGAACAATATTGTTCCCCTGTCTAATATACATACAAATCCTACATTTTGGTGGTAAAATGAGGCATGTCCAAAACATAAGGCTGTGACAAACAGTTATATGTATTTATAAATACTTATGGAAGGTGGAGGAAAGGATATACTACAAAATGAGCTGACTTAATCAGTGATTAGCATTGAAGATACTAAAGAGAGGAGCAGTTCCACCTTTATTTGCGTCACAACCCCAACAGCAGCCTGTAAGTAGCAGCCATGTGTGATTTTATCACTGTTTGCTTGTTGAAGTCAGCCCTTCTTAAACTGAATGTTTCAATGTCACATACCTTCAGTGCAGTCAGAAAGCAATTTGAATGCTGAATCAGTCCATTCTATGGGACATACATTCATCATAGTAACAAGTTTAGATTTCATGCAAATGATTACAAAGTGATGATGTAAAACATTAGCATAAATCATCAGGAAATTAAGAAAATACACAACAAAATGTAGAACATAGTCCTTTAATTCTGTGAACCATGTTTGCATTCGTGCCAGCGGAGCACTGAAACCCGACTAGCGCAGCTCCTACCAAGGCAGAAACAGCAGCACGGAATTTTGTCTCTCAGTGACGTCCATCGTTGAAGCAAGTTGATTTTGTTAGCAAAAATAATGCTGAGTTGCATTTGAACATCAAATTGTGCTAATGGTCCTCCCCTGGCACTTGAGGGGCTTTCAAAACTAAAATCATAATTGCCACAATCAACTTGTGAACCTGAGTTGCCTCCGAGCCCATGGCTCCCAGTTCACACTGACAGAGGCCTGCGTTTAATCTTAATGAGAGAAATATACACGGAGAGACACTGCAGGGTGCTGGGGCCTGCCGAGAAACAGCGCATTAGAAAGAGAGAGAGAGAGAGAGAGAGAGAGAGAGAGATGAAGCAAAAAAACATGAATGAGATAAGCCTGAGGATGAGGTATGTGAAAATGTAGGAGGCTACAGGGTTTGTTAAGGGACGTTAAATATTCCTGTTGGAGGATAACAAAGAGAAGTAAGGACAAAGGACGGAGGATATATACTGTATGTCCAAACCCATCTAGACACCCATTCTAATTAGTGACTTATTCTATTGTATGGTTCACACATTACTGATACAGGTGATCAATTGCATACACACAGCTAGTATTATCTCCATAGAACAGAATTACCAATAGAACTGATGCTCTGCAGCAACTGTACACGAGTTCTATGCATCAGCAAGATGGGTGAACAATCTTCCAGGAGCAGTGCAACTGTAAATTGGAGAGATGTGGCTCCACTGAGATGTGTTGGAGCAACGTTTTGTTCCAGATTATGCAATACCAGTACCAGAGTTCAGAAATGTTCTAGTTAAATGCAATCAAATCTTCACAGCGATGTTCCAACATGTAATGCTAAGCCTTCCCCAAAAGTAAGAGGCCATTACTGCAGCAAATTCTTTATTGATAAGCTGAAGACATGTCAGGTTAGCAAGTGTCTGGGTTACCCAGACCCAGATTAAGCTGAATGCTAGGCTAAAAGGGGGATGGACTACTATACACTATATAGGTGGAGGTATGGAAATGGGTTTTAAGACATCACAAAAATGATTTATTCCAAACAGGCTGTTTTTACACCTTTGTTTCCACATATGGACTGTATGGTTTGGGGGGTTACTGTTATGATTGGGAACTTACTCATGCTTACATGCACTACAAATACACTTATTGAGCACTTTATTAGGCTTATTATAAGTCTATTATAATACTGAGTAGGACCTCCCTTTGCTTTGCTCTAATGCATGAACATTTAACACCTAAATTTACATTTATGGCATTTAGCTGACACTCTTATCCAGAGCGACTTACAAGGTTACTCATATTACAGGTGGGCGATGTAGTGTTAGGAGTCTTGCCCAAGGATTCTTATTGGTGTAGCACAGCACAGTCACCCAGACTGGGATTCGAACCCCAGTCTCCCACATGTGGTGGTGGCTCCCTGGCGGGTAGTGGCGTTATCTGCTGAGCTACACCAACGCAAATATGGTTCACAGATTTAAAGGACTATGTTCTACATTTCTACAGTTGTGTGGTATTTTCATTCCTTTCTGGTAATTTCTAGTCCATGTTGACATCAATGCATCCTGCAATTCCTGCAGATTTTTCAGCTGTGCTTTCATGCTGCATATCTCCATATCTACCCAATCCCAAAGGTGCTCTATTGGACTCAGATCCAGTAGCCTGGTGGGCCACTGAAGAACACTAAACTCATTGTCATGCTTATGAAACCAGTGTGAGTTGTTGACTGGTACTAGGTCCACAATGTGCTAAGAAAGCACCTCCACCAGCCTGAGCTCTTGGCATAATACAAGTTGGATCCATGCAGATGTGCTGTTTGTAGAAAATTCTGACCCCACCATTCGGACCCAGCTGTCCCGTTTTCTGAGACTGTGTTCACTGAAGTCTCAGCTTTCCGTTCCTGGCTGGCAGAAGTGGAACCTGACGTGGTCTTGTGCTGTTGTAACCCAAGGTGTGACATGTTGTGCATTCTCAGAAACTTTCCTGCTCAGAGGGGCTATGTGAATTACTGTAACCAGGGGATCAACAGTTATAGCAATGCTCAAATCAGCATGTCAGGCACCGACAATCAGGCCTCGGTCAATATCACATTTTAGCACTACACTGCTGCCACATGCTTGGCTGATTAGATAATTGCATGAATGAGTAGGTGTACAGGAGTTCCTAATAAATTGGTCCGGTAGTGTACAGCAATGATAATGTTTCAGTTTCCATTAGACCTGTATTTAACAATGGTTGTTGAGACAGAAGAGGAGAGGAATCAGGTGAAATGTTGAAATCTTTTGGCTGGAAAAGATGACTTTTGTGAAGTCTATCGTGAACAGCTGTAGCAGTGCCCCCTATCTGCTATCTTAGGAATTTCAGGCCACTAAAATCCTCCCATCTCCCCTGTTCCTCCCTAGCAGTCAATAGCCCTCTATACTGACAGGACATATAAGAAGGCTCTGCTTAGATAGCGCTCTGGCTGTGAGGATTCAGACACTGCGAGTAGCCGCGGCACACTGCAGCTCATCAGCAAACAGCCAGGCCTGCCTTCAACTTAATTAGCCTCCCCCGAGATCCACCACTGACAGCATCAGCCCAAAGGGGTGTGTGTTTGTGTGTGTATGTGAGTCTATATAAGAGCAAGTGTGCAGGGGTCTCCGCAGCTGGTATCAGCCATGAAGGAATGTCCCTTCTCTGTTGACTGGGTGCAGTCGTGTCTTTAGAAAGCTGCAGAGGGTGAAGAGAGAAAGTGAGAGGGAGAGAGAAAGAGAGAGACAGACGGAGAGAGAGAGAAAAAGAGAGAGGGTGATCTCAGCCCACGTCTGGCTGCGCCGCGGGGGTGCAATCTCTCTCTCTCACTCACTAGCTCTATCTTTCTCCTTCTATCTCTCTCTATTTCTCTCAGCCTTCTCTTTCTCTCTCATTTCTTTCTGTTTGTCTTTTTTATCTCTATTCCCTTTTATCTCTCTTTAGGCTATTCTCTCTCTTTCAAATCTTTCTATTTACCTCTATTATCTCATATATTTCTTTCTTTCTTTCTTTCTTTCTTTCTTCTTCCTGTTTTACTTTGCTTTCTACTTTGCCACTCTCTTGTTCTCCTTTTCCTTTCTTCTTTTCTCTTTCTTTATTTAGTCTCTGCTGTGTTCTCTGTCCATCTTTTCTTTTCTTTTCCGCCTCTCTATCCTTCTCCGTTTCTCTGTCCCTCTCTCTCTCCCTCCCTCTCTCTCTGGGAGATGAGTCAGAGCAGGCGAAGGTTTGTTGTGCCTCATTTTCTGTCTCGTTGGAGCATGGCCTTCTGGAGCACGGCTCTCCTCTGTGCGTGCACACACACCACAATAGCACAGCTCGCTTGAAAATGGAGCAGCAGAGGAGCGGAGGAGCGGGGCAGGAGACTGATTCACCAGCAGCCGCTGACACACATCTAGAAATCTGAGTGGGTCGGGAACACCAGAATGAAACGTGCCTTTGTGAGTTCATCCCCGTTTACACAAGCATAAATCACTGGTGCCACTGTGGGTACACAGTATGTGTGTTCAGGGGGGCATTACTGCTGGCCAGTATATCGTTTATACCAGAACACCAGTATTCACGTCAAACAACAGTTTTACAGTATTCATATGCTGTCATACGCAAAAGTCACATGGTGACTTTAACATGTTATATGTAACTGTTCTTCAAGAGTCAGGACCACCACAGAGCTGGTATTATGTGGGCGGTGGATCATTCTCTGCACTGCAGGGTCACTGACATGGTGGTGTGTTAGTGTTTGTGTGCTGGTGTGAGTGGATCAGAGACTGAAAGAGTGGACTGAGAATAGTCCACCAACCAAAACTATCCAGCCAACAGCCTCCTGTGGACAGCATCCTGTGGGCGGAGCTCTTTGACAACCAATAAAGGACTTGAGGATGACCAACACAAACTCTGCAGCAAGGGATGAGCTATCATCTCTGTGGTAGGATTGTCTTATAGAGTGGACGGTCAGGGGACACAGTGTTTAAGAACTCCAGCAGCACCGCGGTGTCTGGTCTACACCAGCACACCACACACTAACACACCACCACCATGTCAGTGTCCATCCACTGAGAATGATCCACCATGCACACAATACCTGCTCTGCTCTCTTCACTAAAGAACAGTGTGAAAGGGTAACAAAGTGGAAACAGAGAAACAGATGGACTACAGTATGTAATTGTAGAACTACAAAGTGCTCCTATATGATAAGGGAAGCTGATCAAATGGACAGTGGGTGTAGATACAAGCATGTGTTCCTAACAAAGTGCTTAATAAGTGTATATATACTTATGCAAATTCTTTAGTAAAATATATAAAACTAGTGGCATCAAAGTTAACCTGTTAACAATTCATAATGTGAAAAATAATAATTTACGTTTTTTTTACATTGTTAATCCATTTTCCTAGTTTGACCCTTTGAGCCGTCTGTAGTAGCATCCTGAAGCAAGACAGCTTGAGTGCCATTGCCGGTTTTCCTGTTCACATACACCTACAGCTTATTTCCCATGATAGTTGTCTTCATTCCCAGGAACTTGTTTATCACTGATGTTTATTGAGTCTACTCAATATACATCATTTTCATTTAGGTACAAGTAAATCATGCCACTGAAGAAGCAATTTCAGCTATTCAGAGGACCACACTGGACAGTGCACCCAGGAGAGGTAACAAAGAAAAGCAAACAAGGAGCATGAGAGCGAGAGGCTAAAATCACAGAGGATCAGGGGCTGGCTGCTACTGTTGCTCTCAGTAAAGGTCAGATATAACTATTAGAAATTGCATTTACCTAATTTTCATGTTCAGGTCCAATTCAACTTTTTATTCACACGATGAAAATAATGGGAGCCTGGCCACTGAAGAACAGCTACAGAGAAAACAGATGAAGTACAGCCTGTATCTCTAGAACAGCAAAGTACATCTATATGGTAAGTGCAGCTGATAAAATGGACAATGCATGTATATACAAGGACCTGGCCCTAATAAACTGCTTGGTGAGGGTACATTCTATGAACTTATTTAGTCCACTCATAGATGCACTGCAGAACAAAATGCACATCTTTTCAACAGGAAAATGAAAGCTTGTTTTGTGTATATATATATCATACAGTCATACATATATATACATATATATATATGTGTGTGTGTGTTTGATATGTATATATGTATGTATGTATGACTGTTTCATTCTGTTGTGATTATCATAACATATATGCTATAGGTATACTGTGAAATTGCGTGTACTGTGTATGTGTGTGGTCTGAACTTGCGTGCAGGGTATCTGCAGGTGGAAAGCTCCACCCACTGCTCCCCCCCACCTGAGGGACTGCTTCATGGCCACTGTGCCCGCGGGCCCCCTGGGGAGAGCTGCAGAGCCTCCTGCCCAGCCACCGCTTAATCATCAGAGAGAGGAGAGAGAGAGAGAGAGAGAGAGAGAGAGTGAAATGATGTGACGCATCTCTGCACTGAGACTATGCCATCTGCTGTGCTTGGCAGCATTGTAGTGCTTGTGGGTGGAGGACCTCTCTCTCTCTCTTTCTCTCTCTCTCTCTCTCTCTCTCTTAAATGTATTTCATTTCTGTGTAATGGTTTACTGCTGTTTCTACCTTTGTATTGCATTGCAACAAGCTACAGGTACATGTAACAACACAGAAGATGTTAAAGGAATGGTTCGGAAAAGCCAAGACATTTAGGCTTCTTAAGCTTAGTGCTGAATAGTTAGTATATACATCCTCAAGTCTTCTTTCAACCCGATCCAACCGCAGGTCTTCATTAAATGGCCCATAGCTCACATTTTTCATTTATTGTCATTTTTCCCTCGTGGCCCACTTACACCATTTGTGTGGTTTTGTCATTTATCAAATATGTCATTATGTGTTCCTTTTTTTTTTTTTTTTACATCTCTTTGTCTCTAAGAATTGAACAGGCTGTTTTTGTTTCTGTGCCTTTAAGACTGATGCATGTAAATGACCTCTGCTCTGACTAGCTAGCCTGTTCTTAGCCGAAACTGAAACACTCCTCTGAACTTCAGTATGCCTGGGCAGAGCTGAACTGCCTAGGCTGAAAAGGTGGATCTATGTAAATGAGCTCAGATGACATCACTGAAGCAGTATTCAAATTCAAATTATATGAGAGGTATGGGAGTTCAAAAGCGGTCACATGTTCTTTCAGACTTCCTTATTCCATAAAGAAAAGGGAAAGTGAATTTTCCATGATATGGGCCTCACAGAACGGCCAGTGCGGGGTAGGAGTTGCTGTCACCTGCTGCTAAACAAAGCCACTTTAGCCAATTGGAATCCATGTGATTCTCACACAGTCCTCGGGGAACCCTTCCACAGTTCTGCGCTGCTGTCCCTGGAAAGGGACACAGGTACTAGACCAGGGCTTGGACACTTCAGGAGTGGGATTAGTATAAGTACTGTGCCGTACTGCACTGCCCCCTGGAAGAGTGGCTGAAGAACGCTCTGCACTGTGGACTTAGCTAGCTCACTGTTGCGCAGTGGCGGCCCAGTAGAGCTCCTGTGAGCTGGAGTAGGGCGGAGCAGAGTAAGCAGAGCAGAGTGCTGGTAGCGTGAGGTCATTCACCCGCCGCCCATTTATCAGCCAGCACCGCCGAGCCCCACAGCTCCTCTGTCACCTTGACAACACAACCCACAGCAACCTGCCCTGCATGGTACCCAGCTATTGATTTTCAGCTCTCTCTCTCTTTCTCTCTCTCTCTCTCTCTCTCTCTGTCTTTCTCTCTCTCTCTCTCTCTCTCTCTATTTCTCTCTCTCTCTCTCCATTCTTTTTCCTTGCCTTGCACTCATTCTCACTTCCCTCTTTGCCCCCTTATTTCCCCTTATTTCATTCTCTCCCCTTTTTACTGCAGTCTCTCTTTGTGTTGGTACTTCTATGTTTCATGGTGTCTTTGTGTCGAGACCAGTTCAGATAAATGATAAGATTTACTGGAGTCTTAAACATCACTACATCTCTCTCTCTCTCTCTCTCTCTCTCTCTCTCTCTCTCTCTCTCTCTCTCTCTCTCTCTCTCTCTCCATTTTCTTTCTTTCTCTATTCCAGGTTAGCCGTATTGTGCTCATTCTCTTTCCTCTGTCTGCAGTTTGTCTTTGTTGTGTGTCTGGTTTGTGTGTGAGATGTTCTTTCTGTTGAGGGACGTCTTAATGTCTATAGAAACCTTGAACATGTATCGTTTACCTCCTTTCTTACTCTGCTCTCTCTCTCTCGCCCCGTCATCTTTCTCTTTACTCTTTCTCTTCCTATGCTTTCTCTCTCTGCTCTCTCTCACTATGCTCTCTCCCTGCCCTTTCTCCTTATCCTGTCTCTTTCTGCTCAGTCTCTCACGCCCTAGTGTGTCTTTCTCTCTGATCTTTATTTTCCTCTGCTGTTTCTCTCCCTACTCTCTCTCTCCCTATGTTATCTCTCTCTGTTGTACTTCCCTCCCTATGCTGACTCTTTATGCTTTCTCTGACTTTCTTTCTCTCTCTCTCTCCCTATGCTGCCTCTCTCTGCTCTACCTCTCTCCCTATGCTGTGTCTCCATATTCTCTCTCCCTATGCTGTCTCTCTATACTCTCTCTATCTCCCTATACTGTTTCTTTCTCTACTCTCTATCCCTATGCTATCTCTCTGCCCTACCTCTCTCCCAATGCTCTCCTTTTGCTCTTTCTTTCCCTTTGCTGTCTCTCTCTGCTCTCTCTCACACTCTCCTAGTGTGTCTTTCTCTCTGATCTCTATCTCCCTATGCTGTTTCTTTCTTTACTCTCTCTCTCCCTATGCTATCTCTCTGCCCTACCTTTCTCCTAATGCTGTCTCTCTCTCTGCTCTTTCTTTCCCTTTGCTCTCTCCCTCTCTATGTCTCTCTTTACTATCTGCCTATATAGTCTTTCTGTGTTCTTTCTCAGCCTATTGTGTCTCTCCTGCTGCTCTGTATCTCTCTATGCCATCTCTGTTTACTCTTTCTGCCTATATTGTCTTTCTCTGCTCTCTCTCTCTGCTGCCCCTCTCTGTTCTATCAGTTCAATTAAATTCAAAGAAGCTCTGCTGGCATGACTGTGTTAATTACAATGTTCCCAAGACATACAATTCGGTGTGCTAATATGAAATATACAGCTATTGATTAATAACAGCATTTTACAGTGAAATAACAACAATAAAGAAGAACAGACTGAGGAAATATGGTACATTTACTAAACAATCTATATCATTTATAATATATATATATATATATATATATATATATATATATATATATATATATATATATATCTCCATAGGGTCAGTGGGGTCTGGCTGTGGAGTGTGTTACCCACTGTTCCTCAGGCGAGAGGTGCTGAGTGTCTCTCACCAAGGATCGTTTTTAGATTCTCTGAGAATTTCAAGATTTGAGAGAATATGTTCTAATTTTGTGATTAAACTTTCTTGTGCCAATTTGAATTTCTCCCAGAGGGGGAGGAGGTGCAGCTCGACCTCACCACTCTCATAGTGACCACACAGTCTTCTTTGGGCAGCTAGGATTTCTTATATCTGCCCATTTCTGTGGCCAGGCTGAGGTCACTGAGCCTGTGCTTGGTCAGGATCTGTCTTTGCTGTGGATCTCTGATGGTGAAGAGATGCTCTGCCAGATCGTGTTCTCTGTTTAGGGCCAGATAGCTCTGTAGTTTAGACGGAGTGTTGGTCTGGTTCTCCCAGTTTTCCAGATGAGTGTTTTTACTGGGTCTGATCATTTGTTTGACTCTGATTGAACTTTGGTCAGCAGTGCTGGACTGAGGCTGCTGTGTGTTGAGGGTTAGTGGGTTAGTTAGTCTCAGGTCCAGTTCTCCCTCTCTCTCTATGCTGTCTCTCTACTGTCCCTCTCTCCCTATGCTGTCTCTCTCTGCTCTCCCTCTCTCCCTATGCTCTCTCTCTCTGCTCTACCTCTCTCCCTATGCTGTCTCTCTCTACTGTACCTCTCTCCCTATGCTCTCTCTCTTTGCTCTACCTCTATCCCTAAGCCGTCTCTCTCTACCTGCAGTCTCTCCCGTTGCTGTCTCTCTCTGTCTCTTTCTGTCTTTGCTTTTATTTTGCTCTACCTCTCTCCCTATGCTGTCTTTCTCTGCTCTACCTCTCTCCCTATGCTGTCTCTCTCTGCTCTACCTCTCTCCCTATGCTGTCTCTCTCTGCTCTCTCTCCCTATGCTGTCTCTCTCTGCTCTACCTCTCTCCCTATGCTGTCTCTCTCTGCTGTCTCGCTATGCTGTCTCTCTCTGCTCTCTCTCCCTATGCTGTTTCTCTCTGCTCTCTCTCCTTTTGCTGTCTCTCTCTCTCACCCTATGCTGTCTTTTTTTCTCTCCCTCTCTCTTAGTCTTCTCTCTCTGTTTCCCTCATATATTCTCACTACCACTACCTTTCTATTTCTTACACACTGTGTTTACTTTTTCTCCCCCTTTCTTAATTTCCCTGTTTCTTGTCTGTCATTCTCTATTTCTCATTCTTTCTCTTTCTCAAATTCAAGTTTGCTTTATTGACATGACAAAATCACATTTGTATTGTCAAAGCATTTTCTCGCTCACTTTCTCTCAGTGCGGTTTTCTCTGTTTGCTCTTCTTTCTTGAACATTTCTTCAATTTATACCCTATCTTCTATACGCTCTCTCTTTCTCTCTATCTCTCTCTCTCTCGCTTTCTCTCTCTCTCTCTTTCTTTCTCTCTCTCTCACTCTCTCTCTCTCTTTCTTTCTCTCTCTCTCTCTCTCTCTTCTCTCTCTCAGATTTTCCACCTCTTTACCTTTCCCGTGACTAGGTGTACTCATTCTCTTTCTTGTTCTCCACATTCTGACTCTAGCTTCTGGGTTCTAGCTGTTTATGTGAGATTGAATGAAAAGGTCTACAGAAATATTAAACATCTATAGACAGTTGTTTGCCTCTCTCACCCTCTCTCCCTCTCACTCTCTCTCAGGCAGTGGAGGCTTGGCACCATTCCCAGTCTGAAGTCAGCCTGGCATGGCAGCCAAGAGGGAGTTGAGTGGCACTGCCAGCTAAGGGCACTGCGGCATTTTAGATGGAGCGTCACTGAGGTGTGCTGGGGGGGTGGGGGGTGGTGGGTATGTGGTAGGGTTGCCACGATGTGAATGATTTGCCACTAATGAAATGGGAATACAGTAGTTTATATGCAGTAGTGCACACACATACATACAAACACACACACACATACACACACACGCACACACCTACCTGTGTACCCACACACACACCCTCACTGTGAACTCTCTCTCTGTCTCTCTTACACACACACACACACTCCAGTGGTGCCCTGCTCTCTGCCATCTGACTCTACACCACACACAGCAAAATAAAAACAAAGTACTTTTGTTAAGGACTTAAAAGCTAGACATTTACATAATTTGATTTTCCTTTAAACAAGGGCTATTTGGATCTCTCTCTCTCTCTCTCTCTCTTTCTCTCTCTCTCTCTTTGCCTCTCTGTCTTTCTCTCTCTCTCTCTCTCTCTCTCTCTCACTCACTCACTCAATCAATCAATCAATCAATCAATCAATCAATCAATCAATCAATCTCTCTCTCACTCTGTTTTTCTCTCTCTCTCTGCCTTTCTGTCTTTCTCTCTCTCTCTCTCTCACTCACTCACTCACTCACTCACTCAATAAATCAATCAATCAATCAATCAATCAATCTCTCTCTCACTCTGTTTTTCTCTCTCTCTCTGCCTATCTGTCTTTCTCTCTCTCTCTCTCTCTCTCTCTCTCTCGCTCACTCACTCACTCACTCACTCAATCAATCAATCAATCAATCAATCAATCAATCAATCTCACTCTCCCTCTCGCTCTGTCTGATTGTCAGCTTATAAAGCACCAAACACACATTAGAACTGTAGGTTTGAGAGCAACAGATCCTTTTACATGAAGTTCAGTGGCACAGAGCCTATTATAAAAAATTCAGTATCACATATTTACTACATATTGTAAAATTGTACACACAATATTTCTAACATAAGTAAGGTGTCACAGCAGAGGGTATGTAGTTTAATGAACTCCAATAGTTCCATCTGAACACTGTTGCTATATGCTAAACCTATATGATCATATACTGCCTGGCCAAAAAAGGTAACACACTATATGTTTTGTTGGACCGCCTGTAGCTTTGATCACGGCACGCATTCGCTGTGGTATCATTTCCACAAATTTCTGTCACAACATTTATTTCTGTCCAGAGTTGCATTAATTTTTCCTCGAGATCTTGTTTATGATGTGAGATTTGGACTACTGCGCAAAGTCTTCTCCAACATACCCAAAGGTTCAGGTCTGGACTATGTGGTGCCCAATCCATGTGTGAAATTATGTCTCATGCTTCCTGAACCATTCTTTCACAATCTGAACCTGATGAATCCTGGCATTGTCATTTTGGAATATACCCATGCCATCAGGACAGAAGAAATCCATTGATGGAATAACCAGGCCCTTCAGTATATTCAGGTAGTCTGGTCAGTTAGCTGACCTCATTCTTTGGGCACATAACGTTGATAAGCCTAGACCTGACCAACTGCAGAAACCCCAGATCATAGCACTGTCCCCACAGGCTTGTAGGGTAGCCACTAGGCATGATGGGTACATCACTTCAGCCGTCTCTCTTCTTACCCTGATGCACCCATCACTCTGGAAAAGGGTACATCTGGACTTCCAGACCACATGACATCCAGACCACATGACATTCTTCCATTGCTCCAGAATCACATTTTTATGCTCCCTAGTGAAGTGAAGCCAATTTTGCTGGTTAGCCTCACTGACAAGTGTTTTTCACAAGTGTTTTTCTTAAGGCTGCACAGCTGTTTAGTCCCAATCTCTTGAGTTCCCTTCGCACTGTGTGTGTGGAAATGCTCTTACTTTCACTACACTAAAACAAATCTTGTTAGGTTACAGCTCCAAATCGGGTGGGTTGGTCTTTCCTCAGGAGACATCCCATGTGCACAGCCATTTTGCTTAATACTCTCTCCAGGCAGATGTTACAGCTCAAGTCTCGGATATGTGACACAGCTTGCAACCTTAGCTAGGGCTCTGGCTGGAAGCTCCAACTCCAGGACATTCACAGAAAGTGGTCCTGAGAGTCCGGATTGCACTCCTTTGAGCAGACTCTTGGCTGTGAATGTCTGACGGCCACTCCCTCTTAGGATCGTTGTCCGATGACTGAAAAATGAAACCGTCGCCCCAGTCTGAGGTCAAGAGCGCTCTGGAGCAGGTTTTCATTCAGGATGTCTCTGTACATTTGCTGCATCATCTTTCCCTCTATCCTGACCTAGTCTGGCCGTTTCCTGCTGCTGAAAAACATCCCCATAGCATGATGCTGCCACCACCATGCTTGACTGTAGGGATGGTATTGGCCTCGTGATGAGTAGTGCCTGGTTTCCTCCAAACATGACGCCTGGCATTCACACCAAAGAGTTCAATCTTTGTCTCATCAGACCAGAGAATTTTGTTTCTCGTGGTCTGAGAGTCCTTCAGGTGCCTTTTGGCAAATTCCAGACGGGCTGCCTTGTGCCTTTTACTAAGGAGTGGCTTTCGCCTGATTGGTGGATTGCTGCAGAGATGGTTGTCCTTCTGCAAGGTTCTCCTCTCTCCACGGAGGAACGCTGGAGCTCTGACAGAGTGACCATCGGGTTCTTGGTCACCTCCCTGACCAAGGCCCTTCTCCCCCGATCGCTCAATTTAGATGGCCGGCCAGCTCTAGGAAGAGTCCTGGTGGTTTCAAACTTCTTCCATTTACGGATGATGGAGGCCACTGTGCTCATTGGGACCTTCAAAGCAGCAGAAAATTTTCTGTATCCTTCCCCAGATTTGTGCCTCGAGACAATTTTGTCTCGGAGGTCTACAGACAATTCCTTTGACTTCATGCTTGGTGTTTGCGCTCTGACATGCAGTCAACTGCGGGACCTTATATAGACAGGTGTGTGCCTTTCCAAATCATGTCCAATCAACTGGATTTACCACAGGGGGACTCCATTTAAGCTTTAGAAACATCTCAAGGATGATCAGTGGAAACAGGATGCACCTGAGCTAAATTTTGAGCTTCATGGCGAAGGCTGTGAATACTTACGTAAATGTGATTTCTTAGTTTTTTATTTTTAATAATTTTTCAAAACTCTCAAGAAAACATTTTTCACATGATCATAATTGGGGAATTTTGTATAGATTTTTGAGGAAAGAGATTAATATAATACAATTTGGAATAAGGCTGTAACGTAACAAAATGTGGAAAAAGTGAAGCGCTGTGAATACTATCCGGATGCACTGTACGTTGGAGGTCTTAACCCGATTTTAGTAGTTTCAGCAATCTCCTTAGATGTTTTCTTGCTGGCTGCATGCCAATAAATTTACATCACCTTTCTAAAAAACTAACATCTTTTCTACGATTACAGAATGTGTCTGGTTGATTAACAAATGAGAAGTTACTCACGGCATCAGTCAGGGTTAAATAACTTGTTGCCAGCTGAAACATAATCACCTATGCAGTAATTATCCAATAGGAGGCTCTTACCTATTTGCTTAGTTAAATCCAGGTGGTGACCTTTTTTGACCAGGCAGTGTATTAAAGGGCTCATATTATGAAAATAAAAATTAATAAAATATTTTAACAGCACATGTAATATGCATTTCGATATCACAAAACCTAATACATTAACATATATCTTATACCCACCTATCTTATAACTGTTCAGCCTAAAGCAATTTAGTTCAGTGTTCCAAAGGGTTTTTTACCACCTGGACTGCTTTTTGAAATAAGTATGCAGCCAATCAGAACAGATATCATTTACATATCCATTACTGGGGTAAAGGTAAAGACCATAGACACTCCTGGTCAGATATTGCTCCAATACAAATAAAAAGGTTGTTCAGCCAAATTTATACTTGAATGAAAGGACTTGGTTTCAGAAATAATTAATTATTCAACAGCACATTTTCAAGCTGGATGATTAAACTGGATTCACACAGGGTCTGATGGGTATTATGAAGCAACTGGTGTCCAAGCTAACTGGTTCCTGTATGTGTTATAGGCCCTTTAAAATGACACAAAGTGACCTTAGGCAGTATTGTAAATGTTAATGGGACATAAACCGCATTTCCCGCAGGTTGAGGCACAGATGCTGGTTCATTCTGTCCTTTTGAAAGAGGCGCTATATTGTCCAGCTGTGGTTCAACATATACGGAAGTCCAGCTCTGTCAATAAACGATAACTGTAGACAATGCGAACCTGTGCGCAGCTAGCATGGGGAGGCGCTGTGGGAGGGCCTGTTGGCAGAACAGTGCTAATCTGTGCCCTTGAGCTGCGACCTTTTCTTTTTTAGTTAGCATTCTGCTCCCATCTCCTCAACGCTTGAGCTTCAGCCGCCTGGTCTCCCCTCCACTCCCATTCCTTCCAGCCCAGTTCAGTAAACGTTAATAAACAACCAGACTGTCTTCTCTCTTCCTCCTTCTTTAAGCATTCTTTTAGAAGTATTAAGCCTTGTTTACACGTGTCCTTGTCTTCCTAAAGGTGCAATTTAACAGAGCACAGTTATGAGTGAACAAGTTAAGAAAGCTGATTTGGGCAGTTTCTGGGAAGAGAGCTAGTACAACTCCCAGTAAGGTTCCACGGTCCCAGTAATGTTCCAGAGTCAGGTGAGAACAATAGCTGGAACAGCTTATCACTCAGTGTTGTTGTGATGTCATAAACATGTTTTTTCATGAACTCAGTTTCGGAAGTAAGTTGTCTCCAAAACCTTTGTGGAATAATAAGGTGGTCAGCACACACATAAACTCATCAGTCCTGCATCGCGTAGCCGTCTGTAAATGGTGCTGGCACTAACAGGATGCCTAATAAAGGGCATCACACTCATGTAGTGTCTAAAATCGTGGCTGTTGGGTCATTTATTACAGTAATATGGCCCGTTGTTGCTTACATGTGCAGCCGAGTGTGAAACCTGAATCATTCGCATGTCTCACAATGTCAAATCTACCTAATAAGTTTCATTCCTGGTGGCTGATTTCTTCTGAGTGCAACTATTCTTTTGATGATCAGTGTAGGTTGTCAGGTCTTGTATTTATGGGATTTTCTTAATACGTGTGGCCTTTTACTAGTAAAGGTGGTGTTCCAGGTTTCTTTACATTAGGCCTAAACATAGTTACACACCTGTAAAGGGTTCCCTAATGAGCCTCACAGTAGACTCTAGATTAGTTCTTTAATTATGTAAGAACTTTGCTTTAAAATTAAAGCAACAAAATCATTTTTATCCCTCACAAGAACTGCATAATGCTTATGGCACAAGATCACACACCAACAACTATGGGTGTCCAGCTAGGTAGAAGAAGAAGCTAGCTCAGTATTCCCAGTATGAACATCATGGCAGAGGTTGCAAAGAGACCAAAGAAGACATTGCTAAACACGGAAGAGAAAAAGAGAGAGTGATAGATCAAGAGACAAGAGCAAATCTCAGAGTGGCTTACTTGTTGGCCCTTTCATGAAAATGTACATCCTGCAGACAAATGGATTGGCTCATCAATGCACATATAGAGCTGTTCATAAGGAGACTCTGCATGAACTGCATTTATGACAGTGCTGTAAAAGTAAACTACATTCCTCACCTGTAGGGGGACCCCAAGAGCAAAACATACAAATTCTCGCATAGTACTGCTCGAAACAACGTAACTAAAGCATCTCAGTTGAAAGTGTTTTTTCTTTGACAGTGATCCAAAGGACAATGTTTAGTACCTGTATACCTGAAAAAATTACATTTCAGCAATTTGGTTGAGCTGTAGTCAAAGCAGGAAAACATGGTGAGGCAATGGGTAGTGCTGTCATCTCACAGCAACAAGGGCCTGGATTCCCCGGATGGACAACCAGGGTCCTGTCTGTGTGAAGTTTGCATGTTCTCCTGCATGTTTATTGGAGTATGCACGAGTTTCCTCCCACGGTCCAAAGACATGCAGTAAGGTGAGTTGGAGATGCTAAATTGCCGCCTTGGTGTGAGTGTGTCTATGATTGCGTGTCTGGCCTGTTATGGACTGGTGGCCTGTCCAGTGCTAGGATAGGCTCCAGCAACCAATCTCCCCTCAACACCAGGAGGATAAACAGTTTAGAAAGAATGAATGTAATCAAAGTTATTAACTACTTTCATGTAAATTGGATTGTTGTGTTCATTACCAAATTCATATATGTTTTTTTAAATAAAGGTAAAGTATTCAGATTTGTGAAAAAGGAAGCCATGTATAAAGGAAGGATTAGCTGTCCATGTTCTTTGTACATGCCAGACGCAAACCATTAATGAACATGACTCTCTTTAATTCTACGGTAGAGTCAGGCGACATTGCAGAACACTTGAAAGTTGGGTCTTGTTGAGACTAACCCAACATAAAGTTTATGACTTAAATGTGCCAAATAAAATATAGAAACACATGAGGTTTTGTTAGGACTGCAAGATTAGCAACATGCTAAAAGGATTAGCATAGGAGTTCTAATAAATAGAGCTATGTCATGACCTCCAGCCATTCACTTACCATTGTTCTCCTTCAAGTCTGCATTCATATGAAACTCATGAGTTTCAAAGCAGGGACTCAGCATGGAAGGATGTGGAGGTTCTGCTTTTATAATTTGGTATCAACCCTGGGGGGCTGAGTTCTTGCATCTTCATGAATCTTCATGAGAGAGATTGATGAAGCTCTCCGCACCAATTTTCAGAGAAACCTATACCTCATTTACACAGCCGCATGCCACCACTGATCTCGCATCAAATCCATTTCACAATATTCTGTGATAAGGCACGGAATGATGTTGTTTTAGTGCCAACATGTAAACACAGCATAAGTGTGCGTACAGGTGACATCTTGTTAAAGTGTGCCATGTCTCCTGCCTAAACAGAAGGAGAATGTGCTGTTTGGAAGATGTGTTAGTTCCACTGACATACAAAAGACAGATAACTGAAAGAAACTAGCCTTAACATACGTAATCCTCTGAATTCTGCTATTCTCATATGGTCTCAGCTAAGCTCTAGCAAATGGCCTGTTGTTGTGGGGAAAGTGTAATGGTTTCTTTTGTTAAAGAAAATGTAAATTGTCTTCCCACCTATGGAGTGGCTATGCAGTTTATATGGAAATGACCCACTGTCTCCCACCCATCAGCTGATCACTCTCCCTTATCTGTTTGAATGTCAAATATAACCCTTTGTTGTGTGATGACCATCAACCCCCCCAATGTTGATACTCCAAGTACCCTCATTTTCACCCCCTCCTACTCCTCCTTCAACTCCTCTCATCTTCATCCTTTCCCCTCCCACAGTTTCCAATGTATATAAGGTTCTCCCAAAATACCCCTAGTCAGACTGGACCAGACTGGGCAGGACTGACAACCTTAGCCTGGTGCCCGTGCATGATTCCTCATGCACGTGAATAAGACTAGATTGACCGCGATCGACCGAGTTGTACCCATGCATCTCTGTATGTGTGAATAAACTCAACACAACGCTGAACCTCATCTCCAGTCTCCTGACTCCTGACTCTTCTCGAAGACCCGAATTTCTAACACAACCTAAAAACATTTTAAAACTGTCTTATTACAACAAATGCAAACTGTGAGTAACATTAGACATAAGACAAAATTAAAGGAAAAATACAATACGATGTAGAAGACCTGTAATGGAATCTAGAATGCAATCCAACATGTTAAAAAACTGGCAAAATTATTTTTTCCTTCATGCTGGATGGTGCCAGTTGTGGGTGCTTAACAAAAAAAAAGGAACCTAATTGAACTTTTTATTTGTTGCCTGTGTTGCTACTACAACTATGAAAACATGTGAGTTTGGTGCCCTGTTTGACTGTTTCTGCAGAGTGTAGGAATTTAATTGAAATGTAGCCAATTACTTACCTAGCCAGAAAACAAGGCAAGTAGTACAGTAATTCTATACTGCAGAAAAACAATGAGCGGTGGTGTAAAAGATAGGCCTGTGGTTAATTGATTATTACCTGCAGTGGAATGTTGTCAACTAAGCTAAATATGAGATGCATGTTGGGTATAAAATATTTTTTCTCTGTTTAAAGTACTGAAGGCTGTCATAGACTGTCATACTCACCATAACCAGGCTTGGGTAGTGATGAAATACATGTAATTGTGTTGTGTAATCAGAATATAGTGCAATGTGTTACAGTAAAAGAAAAAAGCCAGTTATTACATTATAGGAATATGAATATCTGTTTACCCAACTAAACAAATCTGCTAAGAAAGGCATGACTCTTGTTGGTTGGGTTGGTTAGGCCAGCCAATGCTCAAATTCCTTGTTTTGTTAAGTAATGTTAAGGTAGTGCACCTCTGAAATCAGCACAGACTGGGTTACTGGGCTTTGGGAAAGTTCGCACAATGATTTTGCTGTTTCAGCATGGCCCTCCCTTATTCTGTGAGGAGCAAAGAATATTTTTGTCATTTGAATGAAAAGTTTTGCATCCTTGGGTTTTTTCCCATAATAAACAAATAAAGGTGACTATAGCGGATGCTATCACCATAGACAAAGTATAGGCTTCCTCCACTGTATTAGCCTGCTTCACTTCTGCTTACGTAGATATATTGTGCTAGATAAGTGGTAAAGTTGACACTGATGAGGAAAACAGTTTCAAAAAGCGATATACCAAATAACAGCCTTCAACCATCTGCCCTAACCATCTGTAGTCAGTGACGTACGGATCTCTCTATATAAATTAGCCTTTACATGCTGTGGTGTACGGTATGTGTTAAATATAACGTCCTTAGTTTAGACAGACAGTGGGAGCAACAAGTTAGCTAGTTGCTAATTGTCAGCCTCATTATAAGGATGTTGGGACACAACACTTTTAAGCTATTTGCAGTTATTGGCAGTTATATGTTACCTATATTGCTGTAGCATTGGGGGCAGAAAGAAGAATCAGGGGATGCCATGGTTCTGTATAGGATGTTCTTTTTTAAGACAAGCAATCAGAAAAAGCACATCCATCATGGCTCATCATGAGGGGAGGTCGCCATAAGCCATAAGCTTCACCCGCCAACACAAACTCACCCGATCCCAACACAACAAAACATATTAAACACACGACACACAATATGACCAATGACAGCTAACATAGCATAAGAATACTGGCTATTGCATAAGGCTTGTGCCTCCCAAGAGCCTCAGCGCTTTGCCACTCTACGTGGCCATGCCTGTTACAGCCAGACGCTACAATATACAAGTTTAAAGACATCTTGTAGTCTAAACTCATATCAGTTAATATGAACAAGACTGTGTCATATGGGAAACAGTTCTCCTTAGCTGCAGTCTGAACACTTGATTTGCGTTCTTGTTTTGATTAAGCTAACTACAGACACAGTTTTCTCATCTGCAATGGCTATTTCAGGTCTTGCAGAAAACACTGGTTCATGCTGCAGTCCTTATCCTTTCCATTTACTCCCTCCACTATGGCATATATAATATCTAATGGTTAATGCAAACTCTGAATATCTGCAGTTAGTGAACCTTATGCTCCCTCACTGGCTGTAAAGCAGACTCAAACAAATATACTGAATAAACTTGATGCATGTTTTCTCATACAAATGTCATAGATTATGTGTCCAGAGGTGCTGCAACACCCCTTCTAAATAGTGCATTGAAAATGCATAGAAAAGCATTACTAGTAGGGACGCTCAGGGGGCACAAGTCTTAGGATCGCCATTCCAATGCCAAGCATAAGCCAGAGGGATGTCAGGCTCCACAAACCAGTGCTGGCATAATGCTGTGTTCTCTGGAATGATAGAGCTCCTTCCATTCCTTTGAGAGGTGTGTCTGGAGTGGAGTTAGTGATCCAACACTAATTATCCTACATCAGTATCTGATCTCGCTAATGCCCTTGTGGCTGAATGCAATCAAATCCTTACAGCAGTCTTCCGAGATGTGAGTAGAGGTGGCTACTGCAGCAAAGCCTGGGGAAATCCCATTGATTTTAGACGAACTGCTGGATGAGAAGGTGTCTACAAACGTTTGGACATAAATTGTATTTGGCTGAATACTTTATGTATTAGCTGTGGGTGTACCGTTCCCCTGATCATTGTCATTTAGTTCAATGTGGTGCTTTGTTAGAGAGCCTTGTGTCTTTAAATGTTACTCAGAGAGCGAGAGAAAGAGAGTGCGTAAGTGAGGGAGAGATCAGGGATGGTGTCGCTGCAGGGCTCCAGGGATTGATTGATGGCAGCCGTATTTACGCCATCAGGTTCCCTGTATGCAGCCAAAATGGCTGCCTGTTCCCACAGAGAGTACAGACGCCCCCCGCCAGCACAGCAGACTAAAAAGCACACTGACTTCGCAACATAATGAAAGAGAAATAAGAGCAAAACTTTGTCATAGCGAGACAGAGAGAGACGGAAGAGAGAGAGAGGAAGTTTCAGTCATGGTTTTAATAGCTTGTTGGCATGTTGACGAGATGGAGTTCACTATCTAATGAAGCTGATGAGAAGTCTATATCATAAAGAAGAAGGGTACTTAGGCTATAGATACTAGATACAGATACAGATCTACACTCTCTCTCTCTCTCTCTCTCTCTCTCTCGCTCTCTCTCTCTCTCTCTCTCTCTCTCTCTCTCTCTCTCTCTCGCTCTCTTTAAAAAGGTCCCTAATTGGTGTTGGCTGGGTCTGGAAAATGCCTGACGTTGGTATAGTGGCTGTACATTATGTGGAAGCTTCTTTTGTAGTAAAAACAGAGGTTCTTCAAAATTCATTTATATCATGTTAAAAGATCTACACCACTTTTGACCATGTATAATGTAAAGTAAGATCAAATAACACTTGATCTCTACAGGGTTACTCCCAGTCTCTCTCAGTAAGGTAGCTGCTTAAACCGAAGCAGTTTATACCCATTTTGAACTATGTCCAATAAGCATGACCATGTTAGGCATCAACCAATGTTAATCAAAGTAAACAGTTTTCTTATTTTCTTATTAGCCAGCAAGATAGCTGTTAATAAAGTGGCAAACTGTGACAATTAAAGCTAAACCATTTCAGGCCATAACTGACCAAAAACATGGGTAAGAACTGAAAAAAAAAAAACTCAGATTTTAGCAGTATGTTAACACTAAGCTAATTAAATTCACATGCACATTTCTTGGTTGTTCTAGATTAACACAGAAATGAAAAGACATTAAAATAGACATATTAAAATATATCTAGTCTTACAGATTTCCAAATGTTTGTGTTTCTCCATAAAATTGATGCACTTGTATAACAAAAATGTGAGATTAATTAATTAACTGTCAGTTCTAATTACTGATCCATTATGCCTTCAGTTCAGTCTCTGAAGTCGTAACCAGTGGGAGAACTAGCTTAGCAGTAACTACCCATATATGGTAGAAAAAGTCTATTCTACCTAATTGGATATCTCTAAATATGTCTGAATATGGATGATTTGCTGTTGGACATTTTGCAATCAAGAGCATTATTACTGTATTTGTATAGTTTAAATACAACAGCTATGATGAGCATGTTAAATTACAATTAACTAATAAAATACAGACATGCTTTTCTTCATTTCACAGAAGTCATTAGGTCTTCTCTGAAGGCCTATTGGGTTCAGCACTGGTTATCAATATAGGTGTAGCTGGTGCAACGCCTACCGAATGCTAGATAACCCTAAAGGCCCAAAAGCCCAGCAAACACAAAACTTGAGTAAAAAGTATAAGACAGAAAAAACTTCAAAACTCTTCAGGTTGAAAATGTTGTTGGGTGGAAAATGGAATGAATGAGTGACAGACAGTTATGAACAGGTGGTCTGGCTTGCTAGTTTTTGCTTATGCCTTTGCTTTGGTTAGTTTTAGGTCGCTAAGTTTCTCTAAAACTTTTTTCTGTGGCCGTGTCCCAGACGTCAGCACTCTGAGTGGTTAGGTATTCTCAGGGTATGCTTTGTACATGTACACTGTGGGCCCAGGTGACACAGTGGGCCCAAGACACAGCTTGAAGCATTTTTGCCCTTAAGCTTCAACAAAACGATGTTTGGAATTTGGAATTACTCTATTTTTTCTTTACATCTAGGTTTATAAAGCTGAAACATCTGGAACAGAAGGACCTTGAACAGGAGCCTTGAAGAACCATCAAGAATAAGAACCTTTTAAAGCTTTCCTTGTGGAGCCAAAAATAGTTCTATAAAGAAGTCCCCACAGAAAGATTTATTAGGGACCCAAAACAATTTGTCCGCAGCATCACGTTTCAACTCCACATGGTTATTTGTAAGGGCATAGATAACTGATAGAATAAAGCTCAAATGTTAACCTTGATTTTCCGGCAATAAAACTGCAGGGATGCTTCAACTGCAGTCAGCCATCCCAATAAACGCAAAGGCGTGATGAGGTCAGGTTTATTGCTGTCAGTCTGTGTATGGTCCGCTAAACCAGGTAGATTACCTACCTGCAGTTTCCGCATGCACCGGGTCACAAGCCTGACCCCTGCTTTGGGTAAACTCCATTTATTATTGCAGTCATAATCCTGATCAGCGTTTACTCAACCTGTCGGCCTTGAGGCTTGATGTGATGAAAGGTGAGTCAAAGGGAGATATCTGTAATGGAAGCTGTTATATAGGATGCTAGAGTGGACGCATCACCTGATTGTATAGAAGGTTTATAAAAACTCGCCTCCAATAAAAAGATATTACGACCCTCAGAGAACTTCATACAACTCGTTCCCCTAAGAGCACATATGAGAAGGAAGCACGTGGTCAGAAATAACAAGCAAACTCTTAGAAGGGAAAGTGATTTCGATAATCTGCATGGAAATCCAGAAATTCAATATAAATATCAAGATGCATTGTGGGCACCTGCTCATCCAGTGTTACTTACTTGTTAGTCTGGTAAAAGCAGTAAATGCTTTATACTATTGCACCATTGCTGTGATTTGATTTGCGATTTGATTGCATTCAGCCAGAAGGGTATTCGTGAGATCAGGTACTGATGTTGGATGATTAGTTCTGCATCACAAACTCCACTCCAGCTCACCCGAAAGGCACTGAATAGAGCTCCATCACTCCAGAGGATGCAGTTCAACTGCTCCACAACCCCATCACTGGGGGTCTTTGCATGCTTCTAGCCAACTCTTGCCATTGAGTATAATGACTTCAAGCTTGAGCATGGTCTATGGTCAATGTTTTTGTATAGAGATTATACAGACTTCTTTGTTTACATCTGAGCAACTTTGTCAGCACATTGATGATGAAGAGGGTGTCTGGATAATTCTGGATCTGTAGTGTATCAGTGATCAGTCTATCGTCAGTCTGGCTCACAAAAAATAAGACTAGATTTTCGGTAAGTTGTTTCTGGGCCTGCAATTAGGAAATTTAAGATTATTCAAGAAGGCTGTGTTTGAAAGCGCTTTGCTATCTGTATTCTTCCTGTATAGCTTTTCAGCAGGCTTAGCTGCAATTGGTTCTGCTGCAGTTGAGCTCTTCTCTCTCTCCCTCCCTCTCTCTTTTTCTGACTGGCGGATTGGGGGGGCTGGATGTTAGGAAAGGAAGTGACCTACATAGCACCGCTCCCTTGCCTCAGCTGTCGTTTGCATTTCAAGGGATGATGAATAATTTACTGCTCCTCTCCCCCCCATGAAAACGTGACAGCCTTCAATAAAATTAACGAATTTAACGAGCCCGGGTGACAATCAGCCCTGCGACACTCAAAGGGCCCTCAGTCTGATAGCTGAAAAAATAACGGCAGTGCCACAGGTGAAGTTTTAGCAGGAACAGATCACATTGGAGCGAGAAAAAAAAATCAGCAGGGTTCTGCAGTATGGGAACAGCAGTAAGCCTTTAGTTATTTTCTCATATGTAAGCAGGGAGCCAGCTATAGCAGCCTCAGTGCAGTGCTGCTGGAGGAGCAGGAGCTCTGAGGCTCTATATTCTGTTCTAGCACCGACTTGAGCATGGCTGCTTGCATATGTGGTGCATATTCAGTTAGCCGATATCCAGCACATGTTCTCCGGTCTAATCCAGAGTTCAGCCCAAGTCAAGCAGCTCTTTCCATAGCGGAACTTTAGCCCAGCTCTCCATGTCTCTGGATTCCAATTATGCGGCAATGGCGAGGTTACAGTTTTAGAATCGGAGACAAACACACACATACACACTCACACACAGACGAGTGCACACACAGCATCACTGGGGAGTGTGTAATAGTTTTATCAGGGTGAGCGCAGGCACACGAGTGCACTCCTGCCTGCAGCTATGGCTGGGCTCCATGGGAGAAAGTCAATTACAGCGGCATGAGGCGGCCTAGGGTGAACATATGGGAGCGAGATAAGGCAGGCAAGATGGCCGCCATGCTCTCCCTGCAACCCCCAGTGCCCAGCCGCGGCATGTCATTCTGCACCCCCTTCGTATTTACCTCACACTGCACTGTGAAATAATAAGACCGCCTGGAATCTGTCAAACACATAAGACTGTTTATTTGGACTTGGGTGTAGACTGAAGGACAGCGAGCTCAAGGCGTGAAAGACACACTGAGGACATCTTGAAGAATCCCAGTTGTAGGTCTGTAACCCCAGTATTCAGTTGCAGGTTCCACGAAAACACCTACGCTCAGTGGCCACTACCAGTCACTTCTGATGGCAGAATGATGACCAGGCTCCCAAACATTAATTGATCCCTAATGGTCTTTATCTCTATCATGTTCATTAAATGTATTTTATTTTATTTTATTTTATTATCATTTTGTAAAATTTTGCATTCTGAGTCAGATGTGTTATTGTAGTTATGTCATAGATCATAAAAGTCACACACCCCCTTTCCCCATAGTATTGGTTTCTTCCAAGAGTTCGAGGATGCAATTGGTTTACAACAGCAGGTACGGACACACTCTGCGCACATCAGAGCTAAAAGGTCGTGTTGCTGAATCGATGAGTAGAGGGTCAATCCCTTATTCAATCACGTGCACTGAATTTTGGGAAATACATGAATAGTTTACTTTGCAAGATAGTTGGCTATAACTAGTACCAGCTAATGTCAGTAGCCATCCCTCCAATAGGTGTAGTCATGACTTGTGATAGCATAGCTCCTATTCAGGCTAGTGATGAAGATGGATCTTACAAGGAGGCTGAGCAGTCTAGAAAATAGGTTAATACTGCTCAGTCTGAGCTTTTATTGGCAATGGAGCAGACACTGCTATGTGATGCGAGCACAGTCTCATCTGTACTCATGCTGATTTCTTCCTGAGCATTGTGTCTGAAATTACTGCTGTTACGGTGTTGGAAAGGTCCTTTAACCCATAAGAGCCCAGACCCGTTTCCCCTTAAGGGAAAATAATGAAGGGTCAGTTATAAGATCATAAAAGATTATTCTTATTGTGACAAATAGGTGACATAACGTCTTCTGTAAGTATTATGGGGTCATAACACTGACAATATGTCACAACAACAATGATTCCATAACTGGTATTCCATCATGGTGTTCTAGAAATGGCATCAGAATGGTTATATGTAATATAGAATATGGGTTTATGTAATATAGAATATGGGTATGTGTGATATAGAATATGGGTATGTGTAATATAGAATATGGGTATATGTTATATAGAATATGGGTATATGTAATATAGAATATGGGTATATGTAATATAGAATATGGGTATGTGTAATATAGAATATGGGTATGTGTTATATAGAATATGGGTATATGTAATATAGAATATGGGTATGTGTTATATAGAATATGGGTATATGTAATATAGAATATGGGTATGTGTAATATAGAATATGGGTATATGTAATATAGAATATGGGTATGTGTTATATAGAATATGGGTATATGTAATATAGAATATGGGTATGTGTAATATAGAATATGGGTATATGTAATATTGAATATGGTTATATGAACATTAGAGCTCTTAAATGGGTTGGAACCTTATAGGTAGAAAAGCAAGCCTTTAAAATGAGCTGATTACTGAGATACAATAGCCAAATTAGTTTTTTAAATAATCCCCCCAAATTCATTTCAATATAAATGCCAAGTTGCAGAAACGGTTCTGTGACCAACTACACCAGCATAGATGATATATTAGAGAGCATAGATCAGCATAGCTGATCACCACCAAAACTAGCACATGCTCTGTTTTGACTAATTCAGTATGAATCTGCCATGTACTCAATTTTTACAACCTCCTGTAATCCACTGAACATGGAGCTCCACGTAATAGTCCTTCTCGAATCCACATACCAGTAACGTCATAACAAAGTCAAGTAGAATGAAACAAACAAGGTTGAAGTCACTTCCTATTCACCAGCTTTGTGTTCTAATTTTCTCATTCCACCTTAAATGGTGCGGTAGTTTCATTCTAGGGCCTGCAGTCATTTAAGGTAGAATGAGAAAATCCAAACGAAAACTGGTGAATACAAAGTAGTGCTGCACTTCTCCTTATTTTCGTCTTGCGACCTGGGGATGAGGCTATCAGCCAAAATGGAGCTTGATTTGACCCTTAATCCTCAAGTTCATGACAGGAAATCCACAAGCAGGGGAAGGAAAATGAAATATCTTGGAAGCCACTCTAGCAAGGTAGTGTGCTCTCTGTCTCAATAACCTTCATTTGTTGTTGAACGAAATTGAATGAACCCACTTTACTAACCTAATGGTCTATATGCCAGGTTGCTGCACAGTGTGTGGTTATTGTTGTGAAGCATGGCGTCTGTTGCGTACTGCTGATGTAAATCACTGTGTGATGATGATGCGAATCTGGCTGTTAGGGGTAACTGGGGAAATGACAGAGACCCTTTATCCCATACGAATTGGCCAGCCAGATTATGCACTAAACCCTCATCGTGCTTTCACTTCCCAAGGACCCCCAAGCAAAGTTAGTAAATTGGCATGTTTTTTATGCAAGCCATTACAGTTAACTGTAAAACTGCTGCTGGTGTAATTCAGGAGTGAGCCAGCTTTGTTGTATTTGTTTCCAAACATATTTAACTCAAAAGAATTCAGGCACATACACATTGACCTATGCCTCTGGAAGCTCTTGTTGATTAACAATGTACTTGACTGATGTACATGATTCATCCAAACTGTGATGTATGTGATTCATCCAATACCACTGCAATATTTGTGACTGGAAACCAGGGGAAGTGAAATCAGGACTGAGACGTGATACTGGGCACCAGTAGCCCCTCTGGTAAACTTAGACCCAATCGAATAGGCTTCAGAACAGTACACGATCCATGATGGCCTAGGCTGGTTTTTCAGCAGGGCAGGCCTAGAAATCAACTACTTCATGCCAGAAAAGATATCAGTTGGTCTTCAGTGGTGAAGAGGTTGTGCCAGCACTGCCAGAGGCCGATCGTACTTTCTTGTTTGCGAATCAACTGCGAAAAATTTCGATTCATTGCACGTCCCACTGTAGGCAGCTCTCAAACAGTCAAGTGGAGCAGGGACCAGGAGAGGGAATTATATCTGCTGTCTCTCTCTCTTTCTCTCTCTCTCCCTCTGTTCACTCTTTCATGACTTCCACTACCGACTAACATCGGCATGTAAAAATGGACACTGAGAGACGCCTGCTAACCGTAACATGTTCAGTCGCGCGTTTAGGAAAACAGCAGTTGGGCTCGAGAGAAAGACCCCCATTTGACAACAAAACCGCCATACCCTCACGCTGGATTACGTCTTTCGCTTCAAACTGTGCCTGATGTATACTGTTCCTCAAATAGAAGAGAGAGAGAGAGAGAGAGAGAGAGAGAGCAGTCAAGGCGGCAGCGCGTCAGAAAGTAAGTCTCTGTCAGAAAAGCAATCAGCAGTTCGAGCGTCTGGCCTCCTGCAGCCCGCTGATTACAGCATTAGGCTCAGCCCAATTCTTCCCCTTGTGTGGCAAATCATTTCGCCTGCAATAAAGAACTCTGAGACAAAGGAGAAGTTAATTAAGATTAATTAACTTTTTAATGACGCCAGTACACTCGTATTTGTGCCGTGGCCAAAGGCGTTTTTGAGCATGTCTGCTATTTACCTTCTTATTGTGTACCCCCCCACCACACACACACACACACACCCTTCCTCTCTCTCTCTCACTCTTTCTCTGTCTCTCTCTCAGCAGTTTTATGAGGAGCTAAAACTGTCTCAAGGACGTGTAGCTACCTATCTTAATCCTTCTCACACTTTTGTCCTGCGCTGTTGGACTGGTAGATTGCTTCTTCACAGATTAATCTCCAGCATGGCACGATAACTCAATCAGATCTCAGTGAAGTGATTAGATTAGACAGTTTTAAGAAGGGACCATATAAAACCCAGCCAAGGACACCTTTTCATAACAAGTAGAAATGTATAAAATGTATATAGATACACTCTATATATACACTCATCATCAAAAGAATAGTTCCACAAGTAGTTGTACCCAGAAGGAATCAGTTGACAGGAATGAAACTTGGTGGGTAGATCTGACATAGTGAGACGTGTTAATGATTTAAGTTTCACGCTCGGCTGTGCATGTGATGTAAGCAAGGACCAGCCTTATTGCTGTACCTGACTGACCTGATGGAGATGACCAACAAATCCGTATTCAAAAACATCATGATTGGGGTCAAGATGAAAGGTTTCAGAAGGCCTGGTGACACTCCACCTCCACTCCTACCACACAGTCTGCAGGAACCTCTACAAGTCCATGCTGAGATGTCTGAGATGCGTTAGTAAACATGGTGGCCTGATGCCATAGTAATAGACACTACTTCTGTATGTGTGGCTTAATAAATATTTCCCATATCAGTCTACATTTATTATAATATATTGTTTCTGGTAACCTTGGAATTGCAATCCAACACTTCCTTCTGAGTGCGACTATTCTTTTGAAGATGTTATGAAACAATTTCACGCTAAAATAACAGCTTCAAAATCACTTTGATGACATGCTGCTTGGGATAGGGTAAACAGAGGCTCTTATATTGACCACATGTAGAGGGTTGAAAATGTTCCTCTATGGAGTTAATGGCTGCCATTGTGATAATCTTGTTAAGTAATTTGTGTTCCTTTTAGGTGGGAGAGCAAATCTGTCAATTATCTGTCAATAAACTTTTGTTACATAATAGTTTTGGTTTATGCTTATCCACTGGAAGGCTAAAGAGATGTCATTTTAACGCTGTTGTTACATTTTTTCCTCTTGGCCTATATCTATCATGTTTAGCGCTTTAGTAACACAGGTGAGTAGTAAAATTACCAACAGATGTATTTTGTCTCTTTATTAAATTAAAAACTTATTTATTTTATATGCTGTTTAAGGAGTTTACATAGTTTACAGTAGTATTTTTGTTTATGCATGGTAGGCTATGAGTTTATTATAAGCGCCAAGCTGCATTGTCTGCATTGTGTGTTTTTTTCTCATGTGGTGTAAAGTTTAATTTCAGTAAATTTAAAATAAAGAATCTATTGGATGAAAAATAAAATATAACAATGATTTAAAAAAAGGATGGAATATTGTTTATAATGAGCAACGGGACAATACATAGTGATTATGCTGATGTCATGTTTTTTGTTTCCTGTTCTGTGTCGGTTGAAACCTGCTGCAACATTAGCAACGACTAAGACAATCATAGAAACTCATTTAAATGAAAACTGAGATGACTTGATTACTTGTATGGCAGTATTTTCAACATATACAGGGAAAAGAATAGCACATCCAGAACATGTGTGTCTTTAGGTGAGTTCCTGAGGTAAAGAATCTGCCTGTTGTTACAGACTCTCCAGTGATGGAAACTCTTGTCTCTGCCACCCAGTATTTTCCCATTCAAGGGTGTCCCAGGCAAGCCATGTATATGCACATGCCACAGAAGGTTTTGATTTCTTCAGGAGTGATATGGAGCCTCTTGTGACCAGTATGTCAAGTTGGTTTGCAAGTTTAGATATATCGTCATAAACCTTCATAAACCTTCTCATCAATCACCTTCTCAGAGTAATTCCAAGGCATCCAGCCCAGCTTGTCATTAAGAAGCACACTCTGTTCCATGGTAGGGATGAATCTTAGGTGTGAAAAGAGAAAGAATAGATTTCACCTCGTTTCAGAATACTGGAGGTACCAAAAAGAAGAAAATAGTTTCAATCTGGATCAACTCTCTCCCTGTCCTGTCCTAAACTTTCAGTGTCCTTTAAAACCACCTGTTTCTCTTTTTCCTCATCAGCTGAATACCTGAAGTTTAAATTTCATCTGCTGTCATCTGCTATACCATGAATGTCACATAAAACAGATTTGGTAATGTTCCAGTGTCCACCACGTGGATGGCAAAAAAGGAGAAGTGGTTAAACATTATGCATATGAATAAAAGGGCTCTACAATTGGGCTGAAGCATTTCCTACGGAACACATATCAACTATAGGTGTATTAATGCATATTTGTAAACTACCTCCTTTCCTGCTAAATTTAAATGTGTGGCTGAGATGGCAGCCACTCCTGTTGCGAATGGCACATAATAATATATCACATGGTGCACCATTTCCACCTCCGTAGTATGATTATATCCTTTGGTGACTTGTGCATTAAATTATTTTGATGTACAGAAATTCTATATAGCTTAATGTAATTATGCAAATTAAGAGTGACAAATAAAAAAAACTAGTTTAATACAGAAATGAACTTGACCAGACCTTCACATTTGTCTTATTTTCTACCGTGATGCACAGATCCACAGCGCTGCCCAATCTGTGTATTTCTTGCTGCTGACCCAAACATCCCCTAGGTTTGGTGCTGGCAACACATGCTGCCCTTATTGTTGGATGTTAGAGATGCATTCATTATGCATGTTCATTCAACAGTGAGACAGATCTAATACATATCATCATGTTTATTTGGTTCTTCGTAAGCAGACAGTAATTTTTAAATAAGCCATTTAACTTATTACACGGTTCTCTAGGACTTAGTACTCAGTAAGCATCTCAGTTACCCTGTTATGCCTTTTCACAAGTCCTTTAGTGCAAAAAAGTCTCAAAAGAGACAAAAGATAAAAACCAAATAACACTCTCAGTCTTTAACACTAAGGCTGGATATCTTTACAAATGAATAAGATGATGGTTTTGGTTATTGCCTAAGAATGAGCAGAGCTTTTAGCTGGGGTATGAAAAGACTTGCAATACTTTGAGCTACCACTGGAGCTAGACAGACCTGGATCCAAGGGGGAGGGAGAGGCAAACTGTCCAACCTGTTCAAATGTTTTAGACTATTATTGGTTTCTTGTGTGTTATTAATGCTAATAGCCGGTAAAGAAGCTAGAAGCTTATTGAAAGAGGTGGATAATGTGTTTATTCATACTGTCCAGTCACTCCAAGGGGTTTATTTAAATTCATTTAAATGTATTGAAAACTGCATTGTTGCCTGTATAGAGTCCTGTTTTCCAAATAGAAACAGAACTACTTCCTTTATAGTTTTTGCAGTGATTTTCTCATTTGATGAAATCAGAATGATCAGAATGATGTCAGAGGTGCAGACTTGAAGCTGTTGATACAGAAAGTTAATGTAAATGTGTTCAGCTCTTCAGGTGTGGGAGTTTTAGACCCATTATGAGTTTAATTATGAGCATTAAAGCAAAGAAAACATTACAATATGAAAGTCTGGGTTACCATGACTGAAATTGATGGTTTCTTGAGTAGTACACTGTCAAGAACTGATGCTTATTTACAGCTGAAATTCTGTAGTAATTTACTAGATATGACATGCTATAAAGAACGATGCATTCTGGGTAACAGATCAAGCTTTCTTGTAAAATGCTGGATTATTTTCCAGTGTAGAGTTGCCAGAATAAGTAAGTGAACCCTTTAAAATGGGTTTCTGCATATAGACTTCTGCATTAATTATTAGTAAAATGTGCTCTGAGTGCGCTCTGTAATGTGCTCTGAAAACTAAACTTAAGCTATAGACCAACTTAACTAAACTAATAATGCACAAACTCTTGTACTTTTCATTTCTTTTATTTAGCACCTTGAGAAACATCCTCCATGCAGGCTAGACAATATAGGTGAACCTCTGTATTGATGATATCCCCAACTGGCAAAAGATGTTTCAGTTAAGAGGTGAAAATTGGAAGTGTGGCTTTCACACATGCTTTGTCCATTAAATAAGGGCAGCACACACAGTCTTGTTATTGACCGATCTGTTCTTTTCGAGTAGGGTTAGTATGGCGCGTCATGGTGTGTGCCTGGTTTGCTGTCTTAAGGTCTAAATGCCTTGTGATCATTGAGGGAACAATGAATTTAAAGGTGAATCAGAACATTTTATAGGAGAATGTTAGCGGCCCATGACCTGGAGATGAAGCGATATAGGGTGATGCAATAAGCCAATGACCCAAAGCACACAAGTAAATCAACTAAAGAACATGTTTTGTATTGGCCAAGTCAGAGTCATTACCTTAACCCTATTGAGTTTGTGTAATATCATTTGCCATGTTTTTCAGTCGTCAAGGTGGAAATGTGTGTAATTCTGCAGCTTTCATTTGCTTTTCTTGCACCCTTGCATTGTGTTTAATAGGTATTTGTGATTTTGAAGCTCCTGTATGTTGGTTTATTGTATGTGTTCTTATTCTATATACGGCTTCCAGAGAAGTAATGTGAGAGTGTGGGGGAGATTGGAAGCAATTCTTAGTGTGTGTGTGTGTGTGTGTGTGTGCGTGTGTGTGTGTGTGTGTGTGTCGTTGCCTGCAGGGGGCCTGGGACAGCCGCTGTATCCCCCGTGTGTGCCTGCTGCTTTACATTCTGGCGGTGTAGGCTGAGTCTCACACAGCAGCAACCAGCCAGCCAGCCATGCACATCCTTCATTCAGCCTGGCTCCTCATTTATCAACTCACTCAACCATCTTTCTCTCTCTCTCTCTCTCTCTCTCTCTCTCTGTCCCTTCCCTGCATTCTTTCACACCTTGTCTATGCTCTCTATCATTCTCCTGCCTATAAAACCTTTATTTGCATTTGGTATACCTGTATTAGGTATGTATGCTTGTTGCTTACTGTGAGAGAGAGCGAAAGTGGGAAAGGGGAAGAGAGAGAGTGTGCATTGCCCCGAATGTTTACAGTTCTAACCCTCCACTGCAGATAAGCCAAAAACAAGACAAAGATTCCTACCCTAACGACATTGCCCCCTTGAGGCCAGACATAGAATATGCCCTACATCATTTCTTTTGTTGTTGACTAACTACCTTTCCTCAAGCGGAGTGTGGTGGTATGCAGTAGAAGCTCAGCCTTGCAGCTAGCAGGTCTGGCCTGAACCTCACATCTATCCTGTGAGTGAACATCAGACAGCAGAGATGAAAAAGAAGGAAATCAATAAGGGAGAGAGGGGGCCGTGTAGAGACCATGGCTCCGCTTTGATTGAAGACTGACTGACAAGCCCTTCGCCTTTGTGATCTACTGCATGCTGAATGATTGGACTAGAGGGGGCAAAGCAGCCGTGCTTTATTCACGGCCAAAACTTCAGCCAATGAGGAAAGAATACAATACAGAACCCGACTCTCTTACTGTAAGCGCACTGCATCGTAATTATATGGTTATACATGTGGCTATGAAAGGAAGAGAGGTCTGGTTCTTACTGAACCATAGTCAATCTGTATTCAGGTTTCTTCACTGACCTCTACAGTGGTCAGTAACGGAGCATAAGTCGAAAAATGACCCCTTATAAACAAACTTTAAAAGCAGCTGTCAGAATTGGTGGCCTTCTGACTCCAAACCTCCCTGAATTGTGTCTTGATCCAAAAAGCATGTGCTACTCTAATGGACCAAAGTTGCCTACTGTTGTATCACTTCTTTTTACTTCCCTCTCGGTGTAGATACTGGACATCAAGGTGCAGAGAGGCTCGCCTTTGCAGCAGTGTTTTATTTGTTCACTGTGCTATCAGTGTGCCAAATGCTCTTCCTCCAGCTTGTAATATTACAGAATAAGTAGATTCTCTGATTACTGTTGTTGTAGTCCTGATGCGTTCTGTCATAGGTGTTGTGGCAGCTGGGAACCCTTATATAGCCTTCATGTCACCACATGTGCATCTGTTTTAGTTTATTTTAATTTAATACTGTCATCTAACCTGCTTCATTTAAACTCAACAAACTTTGCAGTATACAGTATTACTGTATTATTATGTCATGATAAAAACTTTCTTGAAACGACCAATAGAAAGGTGCTGTTCAGTTTGGATAGGTGTGGTGAAGTGAGCCCTTCAGGTGCTGGATTAAAGGCCTTACACACTATATTATGTACAAAGATATTTAGAAAGAAATACAGTGACTTTAGAAAAAGTGTGGATCTCTAAATATGCCTGTAAAGATTCAAACATGTAGAGCCATCAGTCATCAACTCCTTTTCAAGACCCTAGATTATTGCATTAGGAGTTCTGAATGTGAATATGAGCTGTAGTCTCCTCAGGTGCTTTACCTGAAAGAATGAATGTAACACTGCAATATACAAGGTAAAATATATGTTCATGCTTGTCACATGTTTCAGATATGGAATATCTTTGAAAGAGTAATTTGTATGATGGTGCAAGATGTAAAATTAATAGTCAAACAAGAGGGCACAACAAATAACCAGAAAGCTGTCCACCCCTGTTGTAAGACACAAGGAAACACACCTCCTTATTAACAGCTGTTTACAGATCTTTCTCAAAGAAACATTGAACATCAACATCAAACTCGCTCTCTCTTTACTCCTGACTTCAGTAAGGAAAAGCAACACCAAATTTAACAGGTGGATACCAACAGGATCTCAAGAACTTCATTTGCATCATTGCATTTATTCTCCCTTTCATTAGCTACCATTTTTTCATGTTGAACTGATGGTAGACCCAATCGCCTCTTAAAGTACAAAGTGGTTTTATGAGACAGGACGGGCTAAGGCTAGCTGGTTAGCATGCTAACTACAGCAGATAGCCTGTCTTTGCAACACGATACAGAGACAACATACCATCAAAACTGTTAATGCTTCACATTCTGTTGATAATATCAGTTTATTATTATACAAAGGTTGCAAATATTGTACTATTATACAAATCTTACAAACGTTGCACCTTTAATTATTTCACATAGAATTAACACAGTCCTGTGATAGACTGGGGACAAGTGAGTGAAGGGATAGGCTCCAACATCTTTATGACCCTAAAGAATAAGCTGTGTAGATGATGAGAGAGAGAGAGTATTACCATACTATTACAAATTAGAAGTTCAAATCCTCACAATTCAATTTTGGATGTATATAGTTATACATTTATGTCCTTTGTTACTGAAGTTTACATTGCATTGCCACTGGAAAAACATTCGTATCTAGAGCGTGAAAAGAGCAAACCATACTAAACTAACAACATCCATAGAGGAAGCATGCAACAAGCATATTAGAAAGAACACATTCAGTGTGCCTTTTTGAATTTTAACATGACAGTCTACTGTTTTGGAAGCAAGAAAGAGGGAGCCAGAACCGACACATTGTTAAAAGTGTAGTGTTGAGAAACTGAAAACACAAAACCAAGATCACAAGATCAGGAGTCACAACTGTGTAACAAATACACTGTGGTGTATGAAGGAGAGAGAAAGAGAATCCATGTGCTGATGTCACTCTGGGCATGCAGTGTGAGTAATGTGGATTATTTCGGGACTGAGCTGCCAGAGCCCTGTTGTCTGCTGGCAAGGAACGGCAAAGGCGAGGAGACTGAAGAACACAAACACAAAGTAAAAAGTCTCTTAAACAACAGAAGAGAGCATAGCCAGTGGTGCATGAACTTCTGTGGAATATCTTGTCTGCAAGATCTCAGTGATAGACCTGTGGAATCAGAGATACAATGCTGTATCTGTTAAAACCAGGCAAATCATGGTTATATCACTCTGGTACTGAATTCTACAATGAAATTCTGAGATGTCTGGTTTGTTAGTATTCTGTAGCAACTTATTTCTTAATACACACATCATCAAAACAATAGTTGCACAAATAGTTGCACCCAACCAACAGAACTAGGTGGGTAGGTTTGACATTGTAAGACAAGCAAACGAATCAAGTTTCAATCAAGCTGGACACGACTGATCCAACAGCCACAATTCTCTAGAACTGCAGTGTTGTGCCAGACTGCCATGAAGTGACTAGTAGCAGATCATCTTCAGTGACGAGTTCCTCTTTTGTCTTGGTGGAGACGACCATCGAATCGGTGTGTGGAGACACTGTGGTCAGCACCAATATTACTGGCAAGATGCACGCCACTGTTCTGCATGTCTTATTAATGTTTCAACCCACATTCAGTTGAAGTGTTACACCGTGTCCAGTAGAAGTATAATAAGCTGTAGCGGACTGAAGTACAGAGAGGTATTTCTAGGGCGGAGGCTGAGCTGGAGGTGGGACTGCCTCACCTTTCCTCCCCCCTTCTCTGCCTCCTCTAGGGAAGCAGGGCGGAGGTGATTGGCAGAGGGCTGCGGTTGGGTCTGAAGCCTGCTGGGAAGAACCCTCTTTTCATCTCGTCCAAGGCCAAATGCATATGCATCAGACGCCTCCTCAACAACCTTCCCCAACAGCAGTTCCCTACTGTGATTTGCCTTCAGGTTTAAAATGAGGCTCCAGGCAAGAATAGCAGAAGGGAGGGTGGGGCTGAGTTTAGAGAGATCAGTAGGTGTGTGGAAGCAGTGGTTCATGGTTTCAAAGCACACAAAATTGCAGCATATGTTCTTGTCCACATTAACTGGAGGAGGTGACCTCCACGGGGCTCCAGAGAGGTGCTTGGGCCTGAGCATTGCTGGCGTGATGCTCTGGAGCTACAAGGAGCTGTAGAACTCTTTACTCACCTGTAGGATGTGAATGATACAGCTACCTATGTTGAGTTAATATTAGCTACACCTACCTTGTGTCTACATGCCATGGACGTTTTATTAGAAACACCTACGATATAGGTCCACCATTTTGGTTCCAATTACTGATCTGTTCTTCCAGTTTATTACCCCAATTAACCATCCAATAGTAGAAAGGGACCATCGTAGGATCCCCAGTGATTTAGCTAGTGCCCATGTAATTAACACAGTCCTTTGTTCCAGGTTCTACATTTGAAAACAACAGCACCATGAAAAGACAAGCAACATATCTGTCAGCATCAGGAGATGTTCACATGCTCAAGCTTCTCTCATTTTCTCACACCCTTCTCTCGCCTCTCTCCTCTGCCACCCCTCATTCTTCTCACCTCTCTGTCAGGCCTGGAAGGCAGAGAAAAAAAGAGAGAGAGAGCGAGAGAGTGACTGAGAAGTCTCTCGCCTATGGTCTCCTCCTCAGTGAAGCAGACGTGTCACTGCAGACTTGTCCTTCACACCGGTGTCCGGCAGACAGATGTATGGAAGAATATATATCACTGTAAGAGTGATTCAGTGGGAAGGTGCACTGAGGTCTTGGTTATGAGGCCACTTGCTACGGTGCTGTACAGTAGTGATAAGCAAAGTACACGAATCCTGCACTTGAACGTACAGGCACCCTTTGTAAAATATTACTTGGGTGAACATAGAAACAACTCCTATAGGCACTAAATACAGCTATACTCTGCATTCTAGAACAACAGCAATTATAATACAGGGATTAAATAAAAAAATAGTTTCACCCATAAGGAATCAACCTACAGAAATGAAACTTGGTGGATGGGTTTGATATTTTGAAAAATGGGAATGATTTTAGTTTTGCACTATGCTGTGCATGTAACGTAAGCATGGATGAGCCATATTGCTGTACCTGAAAGGGGTTGCATCGTAGGGCTATGGGAAGCAAGCTAGTCTTATCAATGTATTGCATCCCATACTGATCATGCAGATATTACCATAGCATGCTGTTGGTGGCAGTGTGTAGACGAAGGCATGCACCAGTGACATGAAGGATCTTAAAATCATCTTCAGTGATGAGTCGCGCTTTTGTCTTAATAAAGACAAACAAATCTGTGTGTGGAGGCACCGTGGTCAGCACCAAGATGAACGGTTTGCTGACGCACGTCTAGAAAGCCTTGTGTTACTCCATTTCCATCCCTCCTGCAAAATCTGCAGGATCTAAATGAGAATATTCATGGTGCATGCTAGTTAGAAACATGGCCA